>JAHDVE020005508.1:0-91720 GCA_022606495.2 Halesus radiatus
TCTCCAGTATGTGTCGATGCTGGAGGCTGTACTGATAAGCTGTTATTTTCTTTCCCTCATTCCTGATACCCTGGATCTTATAAGGGCTGCAAAACCGGGATCTCGCCCCTCCGTGAACATAATGCGAGTGCTGCAGTATTTTGGGAGGCCAAACATCAGGCCTCTATGGTCGAGGGGTAAGACTACGAATCCGAAGGCCGCGGGTTCAAATTCCGGCGAGCGCAAGTAAATTTTATTTAATCATTTGTGCTGTTTCACAATAAATTAATTTAAAAATAATATGTATTATATTTGCGCACGTTCCAGAGTAGAAGATACTCTCAGTATCACCCTGGTAAAAGAACACCATTCATAATTGAAACGATATTTGAAATGGTTTTTACGTGTTTGGTGACCAGATCTGAATAGCCAGGTGTTTCCCCGCCTTCCTCTTTCCCTTCTCCTCCTTCTCCCCAATACATTCAGCCTTATAACATTCCCCAATTGAGGAATCCATAGTCTCACTGGCTCCAGCCGGTTGGGAGCAGTTGGGAGTCTTGTGGGGTATTCATATAAAAAAATAAAAATAAAAGTGCGGAAGGTGTTATTGTATTGGATACGAAGTCTTTCTATTCTGCTATTTTTACAGTTTGCTAAAATTAGCACGTATACAACGTTACACAGTAGGCAAGTAAATACAAATACGCGACTTATAATATGTGTACGTAGTTACGTGAAATAAATCCCACATACGACTTTTGAAGTAAACTAAAATTGAATTATTTTCGACCACATCAATATTATCATTTAAGTATTTGAGCGAAATAATAAACTTAATTGGCCTTTCTGAGGCCTAGGTCTTATGTAAATTAGCGACACAGTTTTCTTTCAAAACTGTATCGATCACCCTTCTAGAAATAATCTGTTCAGTGCCCCTGCCAAACTTCCCAGTGACACTGCCGATTGCTGCCACTCTGCGTTAGCGACGTCTGATAATTTAATGCTGTTGTTTTAAAGGTCTAACTGGATTAAGTAATGTCCACTGGATATTTTAAGGCTACGAAAAAGTTTGAGTTTTATGACACAAGTCGTAAAAAGGGGATAAAATACAGGAGGTAAGAATTTCACGTAATTTGCATGCGTATAAAAGAAGGGTAGTAAATACGTGGTTTGTAAAGAATACAGTTTCCTTGTCTCGTAAGCCACCAAGGATGTATGCGTGAAATTGTATTCTGTTGTAATGTTGTACCTAAAAGTAACTACTACCATAAATCTTTTTTATACATATGATTAATCTAGAGAAGAAACAACTTAGTAATCTTAATACGAGGTAAACAATAGAATACGTTGAAAGCTTTCCAGGAAATGCTTTAAGCAGCAAACTTATTAAGGAAGATAAATTTTAATTAATCATCAAAAATGAATGTAAATTTGATGATATAAAAAAAAAAGTTAATTGTTGACGGTCAGCACTCAAAAACACGCACTTCGTAGGTTTCTAACCCGAGAAATACTTCGAATGATTTATCTGTTAATTCTATATGGGTAATAAGTAAATGTATTAGGTTTCAATGGACAAAAATCCTCAAACTGTAATCTTTTAAGTTCTATACGAAAAACGTACTGGAATTTTAAAACGTTCGAAATTGTTTTCACTGGTTTTCAAACTCCACCTGTTTTCAGACATTTTGGGACGTATTTCATAGAATTTTAGGGTTACAGTTTGAAAATTTTTGTCTTTTAAAACCTTATATGCTACGACCACGGAATCGCCTAACTTCTCAACTCGAACGTTTGGGCAATTGTGTAGAGGGGTAGTTCGTGCGCGTTGGGCCAACATTGGCTCGATTTCGGCGAGTTGGCTCGAGATCGCTCCAGTGACGGACGAGGTTGACCCACCGCTCAAACTAGCCTTTACACATTTACCGTTCAGTATGAATTCAGGCAGGCGATCCCGACGGACGTGCTGCACGAAGAATAAAACAAGACTGAATTATGTTTATATTGACAACAAAAAACTGAAATATGCGACTAACCCCCAAATCAATAACGAAATGGATTTAATTCGTTACATAATAGGGGCTAGTTGTTATATTTTGTCATGCTTCAATCTATATTGGGCTATAAAATTGAAATTCGTCATATTTTTGTAACATTTTGAAAGACAAAAACAAAGGATGGGTGGTTTGGTGATTCCCGATAATTATTATTTCTTGGATAGCTATTATATATTTCCAGTATTATAAGTACTTAATGAGAAACGAATTGTGTCAGTAAAATTATAAATTCCTGTAGATTTTTCATATCGGTAGATCGACAGATTTCAGCTAAAATGACATCACTAGTTTGGAGTTCGTAATTGGAACGTTGGCCGATCGTGTAGTTGATCGGCCAACGTCCCAATTCCAAACTGAGTTCGGGTTGGGACATTGGATTATTGTATGGTCGTAGCATTACATTATCCTAAATACCAATGTAGAATTTAAAGATAAATCATTTGCGGTATTGCTTGAATTACCAACCTACAAAGTGATGTTCAGGGTCATGTTTGAGTGCTGGCCCTTAAGGTTGGTGCGCATTTTTGTATATTTTTGGCCCACAACGCTAGTTATATTCCTGTGTTGTGGCATTAGAATATAATGTTCCATATTTTGTTTGATATATCATATCAAAATCTCTCAAAAAATTTTTGTAGGTATATTCATATGAATAATTCAAGGTTACCTTACGAGTGAACCTTCATTTGCATTTTCTTTTTCCCGGTAAATAATAGTAGTTTATCGTTGCATTTCTGGAATGCTTGAGAAACTGTAAGGCCACAAAGAGTACATGGGATACTCGAGTTCATTATTTACAAAAAAATATACATTACCAAGAATAGATACGCCTAAACAAAGCAAATTCTTCGTCTCATTACGCACGGCTGATGACAAATGAGCTGGTTTCGTGAATTTTCCGCTGAGTGGGAAAAATAATGGACACATTCCGATTCTTGATTCCGACAAATTATATATTATATTTGTAATGTAGGTTATTATTGTTCACAGTAGTATTAAGTATGATCAAAATGTTTAAAAACAGGAAGAAGAGACAAAAAAACACATATATTTAATTACTTCTGATATGGTATTCTATGCGGCAGAGCACAATTTACTGGGAGATATTGTAAATGATGAAAAAATTTTATAAAGGTCAAAGAAAATACATACCTATTCTTAATAAATAGTGAGATGTTATAAACAACTCAACTATGTAGTTGAAATTTTATATTTGTTATTCTGCTTTCAGAATTCCATCTGCCGGAGCGATCACTGACTCTCCACTTATTTTTGAAAATAAAAATAATAATTATTATTAGATAATTATATAGCGCCGTTTTTTGTGAAAAATCACCCCAAGGGCGCTGTACAAATATCACTTCCTATTTTTTATCTAATTATGTACAAACAGATACAGTAAAACATACTTACCTGGCAGGTTGCTTCAGATGAACACAGTTTTATTAGAAAATTTAAGCTTAGAGAAGATATGATTATTAGAGTTGATTCGGTTTTTTTATAAGCCAACAAAAAAATAAAGTATCAGACCTAAAAAAATGTTTAAAGTGCAAAATCTCCAACTTCGATATTGTCATATTGTTCATTGTGGCAAACTAAGTTTTTTTAGAATAAGACGGTAAAGTATTTCAATAATATATATATATTTTTTAAATATTTATTAATTAATTTTAAAGAGTTTACTTTTTTTTCACTTTTTCAACTACCAAACTAGGCACATGCCCGTATTGTGGTAGTCGAAGTGTGTTGTATTCCAACATGTAAAAAAATAATAAATTAAGATAAAATAAATAGAAACAGAAACAGAAGCATTTTAATAAAAATATATAGCTGAATGTTGAAAGAAAAATTTAAACATACAAGATTAAATTATATTAAAAAAATAGATATAAAATTATGCCTGAACTTTACAAAATAAAATAAAACTCATTTTGGTGATGTTTTTGATGTTCATGAAACATGCGCCTCCATGGTCGAGGGGTAAGGCTCTCGACTACGAATCCGAAGGTCGCGGGTTCAAATCCCGGCGTGCGCAACTAATTTTTATTTAATTAACTTGCGTTGTTTCACAATTAATTAATTTAAAAATAATACATAGTATATTTGCGAACGTTCCCGAGTGGAAGATACTCTCAGTATCGCCCTGGTGAAAGACCAACATTCAGAATTGAAACGTTGCTTGAAATGGCTTTTAGAAATTAGCCGTGTTTGGTGACCAGATCTGAATAGCCAGGTATTTCCCATTTCCCCTTTTCCCCACCTTTCTCCTCCCCTTCTCCTTTTCCTCCACAATAGCTTCAGTCTCACAACATTCCCCAATTGGGAATGCCATAGTCTCACTGGCTCCAGACGGTTGGGAGCAGTTTGGGACTCTTGTGCGGTATTCAAAAAAAAAAAATGAGTCCGGTGTTAAGCAAGAATTTCTACATTGTCGCCACCTTTAATAGGAGTGCGTGATTTCGTTCGAGTTTTAAAAAGTGAATTGCCTTAAATAATATACAACTTCAAGGAGATATTATAACCACTAGAGTTTGAGTCTCGGTTGTATCTAATCTTTATCTTGTCTATGTTTTTTTCCATTTCATAATCTTTAAATGTTTTTTTAATATTATTTCAATAATATCACAAAAAATATTATTTTAAAGTAGGCATACTGTTTTATTAACCTCTGGGATAAATGTGTGCAATATATTATTTTGCACACCTGTACCTATAAACGTTCTGGGATATGATATTGTGATTGTTATAATATTAAGAGTATTTTTGTAATGATTTATTAATAATAAAAAAATAATACAACTATCAAAACAATTTAAATTTTTTTCCACTCTTGATAAATCATTATAATGGGTTTACACCAAGAATTGTCACTATCATAAATAGAAGCACTATATTCTGATACCAACCCTGATGTATGGCAGCGAGGCATAGAATTGGCAGAGGAAGTATGGAAGTAAACTGAATGCCGTGGCGAATGTGTGTTAAAACCATGTAGGATCGCGTGAAATCTATCGATATTTGTAATGAATGCAAGACTGACGAAAGCGTAATGAGTAAGATTAAGAAAGGGACGATTAGATAGTTTGGGCATGTAGAGCGAATGATCGTAGAAAGGAGTGTAAGAAGAATATATGACGCGAATTTGAATTGAAGAAGAAGACAGGGACGTCCGAAGAAGACATGGCACGATCAAGTGAATCAAGTACTTGAGTCGGGCCATTTCAGTAGTCGGAATAATAGAAGAGATTGTATGGTACGATGTTCGAATGTGAATGAAGCAAGAAGTGTATGCCAAGATCGAGTTGTTTGACGGTCTGTCCTTTCTGCCTACCCCTGCGGGGAAACATTTAAGTTATTTTTTAAATATTTTTCATTTGCCTGCTTTTGAACGATTTCTTATTTCACTTAAGAAACTTACTTCTTTTCAGCGTGCCATGTTCTATTCAAATGATGTGTACTCATTTATGTACTATTCTAATGTTGTATTCAATACATAGCCAAAAAGATACATCCCATTTTCGTCCCAATAATATAGCTAGTATTATCCCGAAAAACTTGTAGATACAACGTTTCTCTGATGCTAAGCCTAACGCATACTGTTCTCTACGCAGGAAGTCAGCAGTTTACAGAAAATGTTGAGTATTTATAATAAATATTATTTTAGTAGATCGATCGAATCCTCTTAAGGGTAGCAGCTTCCACCCCATTGATAGGCCGGCCTAACCTCTGGGTTCTGACAGTCGTCGTGTCAAGGGGAGGTTTGAAGGGATGAAGGAGCCGAATGATGAAGGGTGGAGGACCACTCCAGGTCGGATAAAGGGAGGGTCTGTTTGCGGTGTTGTTTAGGGCCTATTTACAGGCTGTAGTCGGCCTCTGGACTACAAACGGGTGACACATAATCAACTATAGGTCTATTGCCCGCCTTGGGAAACATTATTCCAGTGTTCTGTAAACTTTCTTGAGAATTTTAATTTATAGAAAATCTTTTCTCGTTGGAGATCGTATATTCTTTCTTATGAAAGCCATATAAATGCTTAAATGAGAAATCAGAGAAGTGGCAATTACTTATTAGACTGATCATAAGATTGATGTCTTGGTTTGTATTAAACTTGATAATAAAATATAGACATTTAATATAGTAAAACATTTTTTTTTCAATGGCAATAATACCAAGCTACTATATTTGTCTTTGAATTTCGTTCAATACATTCAAAACGTTTAACATACTGGTTTTACGGTTCTTTTTAAAGAAACAAGGTTAAGCAACGTAACTCGATTTTTCGCATTTTTTTAATTTTTTTTTTTTTTTTAATTTTTTTGTTTGTCCAACATCTCAAATATAATGATATTTCGATACGTAAATTTCAAAAATACAAAAAAACTCCTTTCCATGTAATTATCTTCCTTGCATTAAAGCGTTAAATATTATAAAAGTTTTAAGATAAAATTGTCTAAAACTACAGTGTAGAATCCTTTCGGAAAGTATCTCTAATTTCTGAAGACCGTTTGGTCGAAATTAAAATCATCCCTTTGGATTATTGTGCTTTTAAAATTTACTTAAGTTTTCCTATAAACCATCTCGGTGATATAATTTAGAACCTTTTAAACTATCGCAGTACTTTCAATGTTAGTCTACTTTTAAATGTTAGACTGTACATTATCCTAAGTAATCCCTATTTTTCCTATGTTACCATTATTTTTTTAAGTTAAAAGTTAAATCCTTAAACGAGTTATCAAATGAAAATCATGCTAATCTCTCAATATTTCTCCATGTTATTACATGTTGCAAACTTGGTAAAATTAGTAAATTAAACTAATTAATTACCTAACATAAAATAGCCCAGAGGCAGCACACATATTAGATAATATAAAATATTGAGCTGAAAGTTTTCTGTTATTACTTTGCTTTGAAAACCAAATTCTCCCGTGTTTTGTTCCGAGTACATCGCACCCATTAATACTCGATAAAACCAATGTTTTTTTATGGAATTTATTTCTCCTGTCAGTTCAAATTGCTAGGCAGAGCGGTTTTGGATGTCCGTTCGCAACATCGTGACATATAATTGACACGAGCAAAGCAATTGGAATCGCAATGAGAGATTTGCCAGAATTAAAAAAAAACCTTATTCACTGCCGATGCCTGTTTTCAGGACGCATTTAAATTTGTTACAATATAAAAAAAAATTAAATTAAATTATTTCTTTAACAGATGTGTAATCTTGTGGAGTCATAATTAATAAATAATAAAAAAATACTTTGTTTTACCACTATTTTTAATACTTAAATATCTACATGTTTCAGAAGCAAAGCTCCCCTCTTCAGGATAAACAATATAGGTACCCACTAAAAATAATAGTATAGACAAATAATAAGTAAATAGAACAAATTAAAAACATAACAAAATATATA
The DNA here is from genome assembly GCA_022606495.2 of Halesus radiatus. Classification (NCBI taxonomy): domain Eukaryota; kingdom Metazoa; phylum Arthropoda; class Insecta; order Trichoptera; family Limnephilidae; genus Halesus; species Halesus radiatus. Next base: position 7,446 of record JAHDVE020005508.1, read on the forward strand.
ATAATTGATGAATGTAGGTAAGTAAGTAATTAAAAATGTATAAATAATTGAAAAAATACAAATATTATTATTAAATATTAAATTTATATTAAAAATAAAAAAATAAAATCATTATAGATATAAATAAAATCAAGAAAATAGCGAGGCATAAAAAAATAATGTAATAATAGTTATTATTTTTAATAATTTTATTACTAATATAATAAATATAGTTATTAATGTGAAACTAAATTTAAGAAATAACTATTTTACAAAAATATTTGATTATTAGAAATATTGATTGACTTTTAACAACTCTTAATAAACATCATCGTTGGAAATTTCATAGTAGTTTCAATAGAAACTTCAAAGGATTAGAGCTAGGGATGCTAGCATATATTTTCACATTTATTGACGGTCACGAGTTCATAACCTGGAAACCCTAAAACATTTGATGTGTTCCATTAATATTTCACATAAGTTTTTAAATAATGTAAAAAATATAAAGAATATTTACGGCACGTTCCAGAGTGGTAGATAACCTCAGACTCAATATCGCCCTGGTGAAAGACCACCTTTTAGAATAGAAACAAACGTTGCTTGAAATGTTTTGATTCGTATTAAGCGACCAGGTCTGAATAGTCAGGTACTTTCCAAAGATTCCCTTTATCATCTAATTACCATCCCAGTTCAATTCAGCATCATAACATACCGCAGTAGGGGATTCCATTGTCCCACTGGCTACATAATCCCAGGGAAGTTGCTTATGTGGTATTCATAAAGAAGGAAGAAACAATATGTCACCAAGAAAAATACCAATATGAACAAAATAAACTATTCCAAATGAAATTAAACAATATGTCAAACCACAAAATAATTGCTTTCTACGAATCTAAACTTTTCTGTTATTATAATGATGAATGTAACGTCCAAAGCCTGTGTAATGTTGAATAACGATTAGCCCTGTCCACACACAGCGCTCCTATCGTTCGAGACAGTTCCCAGCGAACAAAAAAATATTACTGTCAAAAAGGCAAACTATATCAATAGGGACCATAATAACATTTCGGGCTTTTCATTAATATTCAACCATTGTTTGATACTTGCTCGAACTCGTTTAGATCATGCGTCGCACGGTTCGCGGTGTCAGGACCGGACTATTGACGAGTAAGTTATTACATGATTAACGAGCGTTCGCCGACAAGCACCCGGCGGTAGGTACTCTCAGGCAGATTGAACCTTGGCCTATCAAAGTCATATAACGTAATGTGTCGGTGAACAGATACGTAATGTTCTCTAAATTAATTGATCATCTTGAAGACAATCGCTTGATGTGACAATCCGGGATCAGGCCCTTGATGGAGCGGAATTCTATCTACAAAGCCATCAACATGGATATTTGTTTTGTCAATCAAGATAACAAGTAATTTACGATGCACTAATCTGGTAATACCATCGCTTTAATACGTTTGATTAACAGCTTCTAGAAGCTACTCACTTTTGATTAATAGGTTTGGATAATATTTGATTTAGATTGTTAATAATAATATTAAACCATCGTTTTGTCGCACTTTTTTGTAAAAAATCGCCTCAAGGCAGCTCTAACGTGAAAATAATGATATGGAGAACCTCGAATTAAAAAGATGTCTGAAATTACATTAGCTGTGTTTTGTGATCAATATCTGAAATGTCAGATAAGTTCCTACTTATTTTCCTCTTCTCTGTCTCTTTCCTCTCCCAGCTCCTTCCAGTTTCACAATATATATATATAGGTAGTCCCACATGCCTAGAACAGTTGGTGCGGTGATCACATTAAAAAATCAAAAAAAAAAACTTAAACGAAAAAAATATAGTAAACCATATTACCAAGCTCTGTCTTTTGAAAACCTTTTACTAAGAAATATTCTACCAAATATCTATGTTTATAAAGACAGCGAAATCAGGATGACATCATATTAGGGCGTAATTACTAATACTAGGCAACTCCGAAATCAATGTCGACGTCAACTTTATTTCCTCGCCCATGTATGCCACAACACATTATTATTTATTTGTGGTATACATGGGCGAGGAAATGAAGTCGTATTATTTATGCAAAATTCGAAAACGCTCATTCGGATTACCTAGTTGCAGTAATTACCCCGCGGTATTATGTCAGTTATCAAAGTTTCTATCCGAAACGTTGCATTGCCCCGACGAATGAGAAAGAAGAGCAATACAACTCAGTACGCCAAAAGTCACAAAAGTCAGATTGTCCAAAATGCTCGCTCAATAACGAGAAGGAAAAGCTATCGACAAATTTCAATGTCTCCAACACTTGTCGTAAGAATTCAAGCGGTTTTTCATACACTTTTATTTATGTTAATATTATTCATCAGCAATCCACTGAATTGCGTAAGCCAATGAAAAATTCAACACGTAGTCCAGCCACAAAGCACATACATAAGAAGTAGTAGTTAAATACCCAAATTGCCTCCTACATTCAAGATAAAAATAAATTCGCGAAAAACAAAACCCCCAACAAATTTTTACGCACGAGTTTTGTAAAATTGCTTGTGCCCGGTGTCGGGGGCGCCAGTACAGAATAAATCGCGGATTCAAGTGAGCGTTTAAAGTAATTGGGTGAAATCTCGTAATATTTTATCCCTACTTTTGCGGAGGAAATTTCGCGAAATAATCTCTCAACACCACTCCGATTCCGATGTCCATTAGCGGCCGAGACAGGGATACTCGGCGGCAGGCTCCTGCATAATTCATTTCATTTATTTGCTTTGAATTATATAAAACAGGACGAACGTTTACCTTTTGATCCTGCGGCAGTAAAGTTGCTTCAACATGAATTTGCATTAAACTCGAGTCCCTTCGGTATCGCCGCAGGTTTATTGTGTGTACATTGTACAATAATGCATTATGCATTGAGCGGTGGTAATGTCGAACAAATGCATTGAAATTTTTGTTTTTATATTGTGTTTCTTTTTAAATTGTCCAAACGAAATATTATTTTAATCTGGCCTTATATCATGAGCATTTCGTTATTTTTTTCATGTTGAGTTTTTCTAAACGATTCATGTCAACTTAAGAAATGATTTATATGCACAGCCCAACATTAGTCATGCTATGAGCATATTGCTCAGTTAACCGACAATTATGTTGTGAAATTGCATTTTCTTATTATTTTACCCGATGTTAGCATTTCACTCACATTATTGATAAAAAAAGTTATGTTTCACACGAATTATTCAAGTATTTTTTTTTATCAGTCTCCTATAAAATGAATTGACGAAATTAAGTGTGTGTTTGTAACTGTATAATATATGTAAAGTTTATCTATTAATATTGCAAGTTATGAGGGCAAAATGCTCACTATACCTCGGTGCATTCGTCTTTTGTGCAACACATACTGGCGAGTTTCCAGACATGTCTAAAATCGTTTCACCTAGATTCTGAAAATGAAATAAAATCAACGACAGAAACAAATAAAATAAGAAATACACATTTTTACGACCACGTCTTTTCTCAAATGTATTGAATAAAAATGGAGTTTTCATAAAAAACAACAAAATTTACCAATTAAATAAATATGCAGGTACGTATGAAAGTATCATAGAAAAGGATACAGAAAACATACAAATTAACAAAGACCGCACATGAAAGGCTAGTGTTTGCAGTGTTAGATATTATGCAAATGACATGAATGTGATATGGGTAGGAACCTTAACAAAAAAAAGTTTTCCCTTTTTTTTTCAACAGGATACCTAAAAGCACTTCATAGATTAAAGCTCGTGAAAATTCAACCAGAGATGGGATTTTTTTTTGCATTAATTTTTTAATACTTTTTTGTCTGTGCTAACAAAATGCAGATTTGTACCAACTAAGATTAAACATTTTCATTTAGCTTAAAAATACAGATGAGCCATTCGTTAGCAAAATGCCCCCGGGCAATGTTTTTTCTGGAGGAAAACTTTTTCGTATACATGCTTAAAGTTTCAGGAAGGTATTTCTCAGGAGAACATGTTATTTTTCGGTGAATCTGTATTTACATATATATCTACATGTACTGTTGTTCATGTATACCAATAATAAAATATGAAAATGAGTAGATTTTTAGATTTTAAATTACCGTTCGAGCAAGGTTATGTAAATATAATTTTCAATGTTTTTTTGCTAACAAAAAGAGTTCACCATTTTAATTAGCTTCATCACGAAGTATAAGCGTCAGAAGGAATAGTAAGAAAAACTAGAAGGAAGAGCTACATTTTGAAAAATTGGTACTAAAACGGATAAAGTTACAGAGATCAGTTAGTTCTCAGGGAGGTATTTATAATAAATATTATTTCAGTAATAAATACGTAAAATATGTTCATCTTACGTAACACTCTTGAGATGCCAAATAATTAAATCCAGACAAACATAAATTTATTTCCCAGAAACCTATAAATCCTCCATGTACATAAAAATGGGGACATATAAATATGTCTCTGGGATTTTTCTGTCTTAAAACTAACATAGAAAATTAATTGAATGGTATACAAGAATACATATTACAGAGAAAAGAAAATAAAATCGTAGTAAACAATATTTAAAAACACTGTTTTTGATTCCTAAGAAAATTAATTTACAATAAGTAGGAGATGGCCACCATGGTTGAGTGGTTACAGTCCTTGGCTACGAATCCGGAGGTCACGGATTCAAATCCCGGCGTGTGCAAGTAAAGTAAATTTTATTTGATTAATTTGTGTTATTTTCACGATTTATTTATTTAAAATAAGAGTGTATTTGCCGAACGTTCTAGAGTGGTAGATACTTTCAGTATCACCCTAGTGAAAGACCACCACTTATTATCGAAACGTTGCTTAAAATGTCTTTAGCCGTGATTGGTGACCAAATTTAAATGTCCAGGTACTACCCCCACCTTCCTCTTCCTATCTCCTTCAGCTTCCCTCAAGCCTCACAATATATTGAGCCTCGATTGTGGATGCCATAGTCTCACTGGCTCCACTCCTTTGGAAGCACTTGGGACTCTTGTGCGGTACTTATATTATTGTGTTTTAGCAAGATTATTTTTATATTGAAATATTCATGTTTGACCTTTCGAAAGGTTATTTAAGACCACATGATAAGGTTATTTTTGGAAATATGTTCTAAAATAAAAATGTCTGGTGTTTATTATTAAGTTCGTATTATGGTTTTCAGGTTTTGAGTCCTATAAAATATTCACGTAGAAGGAGAGTTCGCGGGTTCAGAAATAGTGAGAAATTAAAAATGCACTCGTACAACGCGACATCTGTTTGTTCACAGAAATGTGTTTGCATTTCTGTACGGTTGGGCAGCTCTTAATGCTAAATTACCATTGTAAAAATATTTATAATCCGTGCTACGAACAGCTGTCACGGAGAATATTTTAAATTCAATTTAAAATTGTCCAGAGTCTTCGTATTTTTTGTTGTTGTTGTCGGTGGCTTCATTAATGGTAGAAACAAACAGTGCAGCAACCGGATTAATTGTAGGAAATGTTTGTAATATCTAAATAGAATCAAGCAGAACACTATTAAATCATTGAAGAAGATAATATTAACATAACCTAAATGAAACATGAAACCGAAAAAAACAACAGAAAATAAAAATATATCAGTCGCATCTGGGACTCGAACCCAGGACCTCTGTCTTTCCAAGACAACTGCTTTACCAACTTAGCTTATGAGACCAGTTCAATTTACGTCATCTTTATCGATATCGTATTTCAAATTCAAGACTTTGTCAATATCATCCTCTATTTTTTAATCCCATATTATTTGTAGCTATCTTTATGATGATTACAAAGTTCTAAATGAACACAATTGCAACCTAGATAGTGTTTCATGTTTCATTTAGGTTGTGGTTTGGTAAATTAAGTTTGTAATAAATTATTATAAATAATAGAATAATTTTAAATAAATTAATTAATTTTTCATTTATTCCTTTTTTTTACTCTGTTTTGTGTTCACGGAAGAAGGTACATCCAAGATGGAAGTACCATTATAAACATGATAGTTTTTTTTCATGTACTTATCCATAGTGAGAAATATAGTATTCGATACAAAAACTATAAACCAATATCTTCTATCCTTGTTCTGGAAGCCAAATTCATCTCAAAAAGGCATAGTTAGTCTATTTCTGCTAAAAACCTTGTTCGTTCTGATATTTTTCATTCTTATCAGCCCTCTGACGTATCAAGTGTGAACACGCTCAACTATCTCCAGTTTTTTCGATTCTCACCCCTTTGAAGCTGGCAGTTTACTTCAAGTGGTCAGTCCATTTCACCTCTGTTTATTTTCCTCAACCAAGAACTCAATTGTGCAGTGATGTATAATCTTTTTATCCCGCGGGCCGATTTATCCATTTTCATTTTATTGGCGGATCGCAGGGGGTAGGGTACATATCGCTTGAGATGGTTAACTTTGCAATCGGTAGTATCGCTAACCTACAAAAAACCGTAACTTTTTAATACATTTATCATTAAAAAAATCAAAATCAAAAACTTATAATTTTATCCACCTAATTTAAAATGGACAGTCAAAAGTTTGTTGCGACAACTTTCGTATTTTGTAAATCAGAAAGGAAAGCATTAAATATTTGATCATGGCAAATCTCCGGAACTCCAAACGATTTCTATAAAATAAGACATATAAAAATCTCTTCTGTTATATGTTTTCAGAGAAAACATTTGGAACAACATAAATTCGTAAAAAATGGCGTAAATTTTGATGGGTTCAAGGCCAAACCAAAAAATTGTGTTAATTTTTGTTGTTCGTAGGGTCAGATTCCAAACAAAATTTGTCAAATAATCTTTTGGATTTAATAAAAAGATATCCTTTAAAATACATCAACCACATAACCTGAAAAAGTCGCTAAAAAAATTACACAAAATTCTGTCGTTTTAAAGATAATGTTTCACATAATATGTATGTATTATATTAAAAAAAAGCTTGTTACTTTAAGCGCTTTATTCGAACATTTAAGACAGACTCCTGCCTTTAAAACTTTTTTTTTTTAAACTTTGCCTCTAAAACTTTTTCCAAAATGGAAGAGAGACCGTTGAATATATTTTACTGTAGCGTTTTGATATTTTATTTAGCCACACAAAAAGGGCTCGCGGACCGCGGGTTGTTAATAGCAGCCATAGTATGATGCGGAAATTGATCCTATCGTCCATTTTCTTCCGCCATGTGTCCATCATCTCAAGCAAAATCAAAACAGAAAATCTCCAGTGAGGCGGGTGACATACATTATACGTAAAAAAAAATATTGTAACACGTGTACGTGTATAAACTTCCACTTGAGTGCGGAGATTACGACATTATCTTCTTTTTTAAAATACTTACTTCAAACAGAGTTCAAATGTGGAACAGACCCCAGACATTCGTGTTTTCTCCCTCATTAAATCCGGACTTCTTCGAGACCAGTTTTAACAAATCCCTGCCTTCAATGACTCTTTGAAACATATAGTTAAGTGACAATGCCGGTGGTACAGTAGCTACAGCGAACGGAGCTCTTATGAGGTATCACGTTAAAGTATAAAAAAGTGACCTTCAACAACTGCGATTAATTCCACGGTTCTAATCTCGGAAGAATCTAAATGTTGGCTTAAATGGTATTAGCCGCGTTTAATGACTGGATCTGAATAGCTGGGTACTTTACAAACTTTTTTTCCCATCTCTTTTTTATTCCCAATCCATTAAACCTAATAATATACCAATTTATTGGACAAACCATAGTATCAAGCGGTGTTCGTGTTAGCAAAAATAAAAATACGCACTTTTTTTAATTTCTTGAAAGTAAGTTTGTGAATTCGTATTTATTAAATCAATAATAATTACTTTCTTTAAAACCACTGTATAAATTATAAATTATATTATACAGTAGTTTTAAACAAAGTAATTATTACTATTGTATTAAGCTATCACTTTGTGGTTATCCATTATAATCAAATGAAACAATAAAACTTTGTTTAACCACTTTTATTTTTCACGCCAACCGGTTTCAGAACAACCCCCCATTTTAAATATGTTTCCTTCCAACCTTCCCTTAATCTCTATCTCTTCCCCCACTCTTTACTAATCCCTATTCACGCGTCCATCCGCACTGTGACATCTATTACGTATGTTGTGCCATAATTTTGTAATATTTTTCCCTGACGATGGAACGGTTGTTTCGAAACCGGTCGGCGTTAAAAATAAAAAAAAATGGTTCAAATAAAGTTTGATTGTTTCATTTGATTGAAGTAATTATTATTTATTTGTTCGAAAACCTAACACTCAATTTATTTTTGGCATAGAAAACTACCGCATTTTGGCAACTGTCAATACGTATAGTTCATCGATTTCGGCATATTTAGTTCCAAAAACAATAATACGTTTTTTGGTCATTAGTCTTATGAAATTGCAGAATCATCCCAAATATGTCTATCGAAGGGCGTTCGATTCACGGTCGGGGAATAGAGTATTGTAATACGCTTGGCTTTTCTTTGTCCAATTTATGTAATGCTTACTCATTGCGCCCCAGAGCCTTGGAAAGGGTCAACGCAGACCGAAGTGAAGAAAAAATATCGACTATCCGAGCCGTTAGTCCAAACCTACTATCGAAGACACTGTATTTATTTGTGGAGCACTAAATAAAGAAAATGTTAAAATTTTAATTGAATATAAACAGGTGTAAAGCACGAAAACAGAAAAAAATATAATGGCTTTTAAAGATTACTCCGAATAATGTAATTTTTTTTTTATTTATTTTACAAACTTAGTCATATTTTTCTTTTTTATTATAACACGCCCAATTTGGTAAGTCTAGAACATAGAACTGTAGAATAATATTTTTTTATCAATGCTGACGTTCAAACTTAAATACCAGTATACTCGTATTTAGTTTTTTTTTTTCTGAAATTGGTTTTCATAGTTAAAATAATTTTCGAAGCTCGCCAAAATGCTCCAAATCTATGGCCGGTCGGTTTTGATCAGTTTTGAGGTTAGAATGTCAAATTTCAAAACGACAATGAGCTTTACCATACATAATTGTATATTCTGGTATATTAGGTCATGGTAAACCATAAATAAACATAAGTAATAAAATCACGTACCTTCTTAGAAATTTTATCACGAAGAATAATAATAAAAGATTAACTTTAACATAATATCCGATGTTTGGTTTAATTATGAATATTCTAATTTATTTCATGAATAATAATAGTTGTTTATATTGAACAACAATTACAGAGCTTAAAGTCACCCAAATTTAGTTAAAATTTTGCCAAAACTAAAAAAATACAAAACAAAATCGAAAAATATTTTTTTTCATACTTATCCAAAAACAGAATGCGCACCTGACGTCAGATGTTCCAAATGCAGTGATACCAACATAACACGGTGTTTTGAAGAGCTATTTTATACACTTTTAAACAACGATTTATAAATTCTACCTATAATAAATAATACATAATGAAAATTATATATTTAACATCAGTATTTGGTGATCTATATGAATATACATTTTTAAAGTCATTATATTTTTCAGTGGAGTTCTTTATAAAATTAGTCGAATTAAGTTAGACCTTGGAAGATGGATAAAATATGGGATTTGATAGGAGGTCCCTAAGATATATGTGTGGTAAAACCATGTATGACCGTGATGTAAATACTGAAATAAGGCAAATTTGATATAAGCGAAGCGAATGACACTCGTTTTAACGTTTGTGTAAGGAGAATTATGAGTTTTTATTATTTCTTCAAATGATGGAAAATAACTTTAGCGTCATGTTAATAAAATCAGTAATTATTACTTTGTTTTCTGACATAAATAATGGTTTTAACATTTTTCACACAAATACAACTGGTTTACAATTAGATGAATTTGAAATTTTAGAAATTAGGAAAAGTGTTAATAGTCAATTAAATATTATCGATAATCGTTTTTTTTTAAATACTTATCTCTTAAATTTATTTTCTCAATAATAACTACATTTATATTCTTATTATAATAAATTTTAATAATAATGTATTTTATTATATTTTTCTAATACCTTGCCTTTTTATTTACATTAAAAATAAAAATAATTTTGTTTTTAAAACTTCAAATACAATTTTTTTTTAAATTAATTTAAAAATATATATGTATATTTTTTTTACTATTTTTATATTTGTAATTAATTACTTACCTATTTTCATCATTTATTTTTATTTTTTGTTTGTGTTTTTTATTTGCTCTGTTTCCTTATTAGATGTCTATACTTGTCATAATTTTTAGTAGGTAAATTGTTTATTCTGAAGAGTGGAGCTTCTTAGCTCCTGAAATGTGTAGATATTTACATATTAAATACAGTGGTTTTAAACGAAGTTATTATTATTGATTTAAGAATACACGACTTAAAAGGAAATGCTATTGTAGAAGAAGTTGAGAACGCCCAAGAAAGACACGGGACGGTTAAGTGGATCAAATACTTGAGTCGGGTCATGTCAATAGTCAGAATAACAAAATAGTATTTGTGAGACGATGTATAAATGTAAAAGAAGCTAGGAGTGTGTGCCACGACAGAATTGTGGGGCAGTTCATCCGCTATGCCTTCCCCTGCGTGATGGTTAGTTTTTAGTAATAGTAAAGTCGGTAGAAATATAATCGTGTTAAAGACTAGAGAAAAGTATCGAAGAATTTATTTAGTACCTTAGTGTTAACGTGAGATAAAACACTTTCGGTCTACTATCAGAATATGATGTAAAGTGAGATCTGGAGTTTTCTCTTTCTAAAACACATGTTTGACCCTAAAAGAAAGGAAGATAGAACGGTATTACGAGGACCGTCATTTGGATCCTGATACGGAACAACTAGAAACAAAGGGTTAAAAATAGAAGACTAAACGGACACGTGGTGTTACAAGTAGATATAATTATTATAACAAGTAGAACTAACTTCATATATGTAGGTAATATAAAAAACTTATCAATTTTCAAATATATATGTATATTATAGTACGGATCTTAATGTTGCTTTCAATTAGTAGTATTTCTATTTATATGCAGTAGGAACCTAGTTTTATATGTATTTTATTACATAGTGCGAATAAACTAAAATCTTATCTTTCACGACCGTTGCTTTCAGTCATCAATTTCATTAAAAGAAATGGCTCATTTGTGTCTTACGAATTTCCTCAACTTGAATATCTTACTACTGAGAACCTTTATTATGCTCGGGTTTCATTGGGATAGGGCATTTCTTTAATACTCTTTAAATTTTCTATCAAATTGCTTGTTAAGTTGAAGGTTCTTCTCAAAGGAGTAAATTTGATTATACATATAAAAATTTATGTTGTTTATGAAATGAAAGAGATCTTTTTGATATCGTGCCTTGTTTGACTTAAAACGTGTCTATTGAACAAAGTCTCATTAGAGCCCCTAAATAGTAGCTCTAAAATGGTCTAGAAAAGGAAAGGTCTTTAAAAAGGAGTAATAAAAACAAATTGCTATCCTTTTACTGAGTGAGATTTCCCATCCACCGTCGTTGTTTTTGTTAATGATAAATAGAAAACAATGTTTTTCTGCACTTTTGTTAAGCATATGGAATATAATATGTACATATGATAATATGATTACATTACGATGTACTTTAGCAGAGGATAGGACGAAAGCAAATTATAAAACATCCAATAAAAAATAATATTTCTTTAATAATTTTGGAATAATTTTACATTAATTAATGAAAATATATTTTGTTTAAACCAATATTTTAATAATCAATAGTTCCTACGTCAGGATATATTTAGTGTATACTGTATCCTGACAACGAAACAAGTTGTTTTATTTTAATTTTTGGTGTGACACCTCATAAGAGCGACCCTTTATGTACGAAGCAAATACAGGGGAACTATATCGCCACCCGGTTGGACAACGTTGTGAGGCGGGTTAAGCAGGAGGCTGTAGGAAGGTAATTATTGAAGAGGGCCGGATTAATTGTACGAGGAATGACAGATGCCGGTAGCTCGTTCCACATACGAACCGACTTAAACAAAAACGAGTCGAAGAAACGGCCCGTTCTCATGAAGCCAACATCAACTCTGAACGAGTGGTTCCGCTCGTGTTTGTCGCGTAATCAACGCAACAAGCTCATTCGAGCAGGCTCCATTGAAATATCTGGAAAACAGACTCATCATACCTACATTGCGTCTGTGCATTGGAGATGGCGATCGGTCTGTTAACAACGGATTGTCAATCAGACGTTTGGAAACGTGTAGATATTTATATATTCAAACAGAGGCTTAAACAAAATTAAAAAATTTCATAATTAGAAATAGTATGTCTTTTCACATGAAACGTATTTTAATTGATTATTATTTTACTGAGCATCGTTTCAGGTATTTTTTTTATTTAATATAATTTCACTCCGTGAATATAATTAAAAGGTCGCGCAATTAGATTTAACCCAAACTACACACACCTCGAATTGCGTGTATTGGTGTACATATCTACATACACTTTGATACTGACAGTGATGTCCTTACAAAGCACTTGGAAACAACTGTTTTTTTTTTGTCTTTCATTTTTAGTGTCCATAAATCGACGTTTATTGAAATAACATTATACAGTTTCATACAATAGGATATGATTAAATATAAGTACAATATTTGTTACATAATTGTATTATTGTATGGTTTACATTACCTACCTCACACTAGGTGAAACCTGTTCTGAGGTAGGTGACTGGATGTACAAAAAAAAATTGTGATATAATGACAAATTAGACATTTTTAAATTAAAATATTTAAAACGTAATATATTCAAATAGTAATGCTAGAATATACAAACAATAATTTTGTACCTACATATTATTTTTAGCGAAAAGGGGACAAAAGGTGTTATACGTTGGTCGAATTGGAATACCTGTTGGAAATGTTTTGACAATGTGCTATTTTAAGAAATGAACTTTATTCCAATTTCGTTGGAATTATCTTTTCTGAAGTATAATAACAAGTTTGAAACATGAAGTATGGAAGCAATGTATCTATCTGAGTAATATCCTCCACTCGACTTTGGATGTGATGTTTACACTTGAATACAACTATTATGTCACTATACACCAGTGGCGTGCATTGCTCTATGAACAGAGGGAAGCCATTTGTAGTTTTTAATATCGGATATGAATAATTTTGCATTGATATTTTTAACTCAATAACCATAACGTCGTTTCACCACAGGAGTAGGCAGAGATGATGAACCTATAGAACAAACTTCTTGCTTCCTTCACATTCATACATATCCTTGTGTTATTCTGACCCTCGATTGACCCAAGAATTTGATTCACTTGATCGTGCCATGTCTACCTTGGTCATCCTCGATTTCTTTTACCATTCTCATTGGCATTATGTATTATTTTTACACTCCTTTCTTCGTTCATCTCCTCTACATACTGGAACCATATAAACATCCCTTTCTTAAACTTACATCAGAATTACATTCTTTGCGATTATCCACATTTCTCACATAATCGTATTTGGTTTTACCACACATAAGCCTTAGGGGTCTCATTTCTACAGCATTCAGTCTACTTCCATCTTTCCTCTGCCAGTTTCATGCCTCACTGCCATACATCAGGGTTGGTATCAACACTCCATTGTAGAATGGTATCTTCGCTTCTTTCGATATTTTTGTGTTAGCGCCAACCGCGTTCAATCCTCCACTAATGGAGTTTCCTTCAATTACCCTTCTTTCAATATCCTTATCAACCTTCCATCTCTTGTAAACATACTTCCCAAATATATAAACTCACCCATCTGCTCCAAGTATTCATCATCCACAACAGAATTGCGTACTGTTTTCGTATTCTCTCTTTCAAACACCCTTCCTATATATATTTTAAAAGGGCAGAAATTACTAGTAATAAAGGAGGAATAATTCACAGCTTTAACTGTAAGCAGGACGACATTATGATATGTGTCTCCGGTAATACACTTGCTTTAAGTCAAATTCATGGCCACAAGGAAGGTTGCAGCTAAAAAGTATAAATTAGTAACACAGAAGCATTTTTTTAGTGTAGAACGATTGTGACTTAAAAATTATTGACAATTTTTTTTAATTTTTTTTATTTAACTATAACTAAAAGACATGTATAATATAATAATGAAAGTGTACAGTGGTTTATAAAGTAAAAGAAAAAATAATATAATACCAGTTATAGTTGAAGTTTGAAAATAACCCGCCTCACTAGGCTAGCCTGTGTTGAGGCAGTAATTTTGCAACTTATTTTATAGTTTTAAAATACCTATGAATATACACTTATATTAAGATATGCTTCGTAAATCGTTGAATCAATAATTTCAAATTTGTGTGAGTGCACCGGTAAATGGCCTATCATTACTTTTAATCCAATTTTTTACATTGCGTTTGAATATTTTTGTTAATCAAATTTTTTCATGCTAACCGGGAGAATGTTGTAAATTCTTGTCGCAAAGTACCTAAAATTCCGTTGCCCAAAAGCAGTATGAATTACAGGAATTTGGAGTAAATCTTTGTTGGCATTTCTAGTGATACGAGTGGTTAATCTTTTTTCATAGTATTTACTTTTGTTTGTATAAAGATTGGAGAGGATTGTTTTAGCGTAAATCTGCCGAACGTCAAATACTCTCATTATCTTAAAGATTAAGTTAGAGTGTGTAATTAGAGGTAGCTTAAGGATTATTTTTCGTTTTCTGTGCCTTTATGATTGAGTCTAATGCAAATGAAATACCACCTCCCCATTCTATGATACTATACTCAATAATAGATTGACAGACCGCAAAATAAATTATTTTCAAGTGTTGTAAGTCGAGAAAGTTTCGTATGGTTCTGAAAATGTACATAGTTTTTCATATTTTATTTTAACAGTAACTCCACACAGGAGACCAAGGAGGAAATAATTTCCCTCAAGGCCTATATCATCTTTGGGGATGCTGTGTGGAGGATCTTTAAGAGGATAGGAAGGAGTGAACTTGGGTCTTGAAGAGACCCATGTTATAGGATGGAGGAAACACAGAGGCCGGCAGATCGTTCCACAGCCGAGCTGTTGAACACAAGAACGAGTCGTAGAAGCGACCCGTTCTCATGTGACAAATGTCAACCGTGTGCAAATGTTGGGCGCGCGTTTGGCGTGTTTCCCGACTATGCACCGGTGCCGAAGGGATCAATGACGCTAGTTCCTCGGAGCATCTTCCATTAAATACCGGTAGAACAAGGACAGCATTCCCACCCGACGTCTGTGCTCCAAAGATTGCAACCCATTTGTTAAGATCTAATCTATCAAACGGACCGCCCGTTTCTGCACAGAGTCAAGGTTTTTTTTCAGATATTTTGGGACTCCCGACCAGAGGTGGCTGCCAAATTCTACAATGGGGCGAACTTGCGATTTGTACAGGGTCAGCAGTTGTGTACTATTAAAGTATCTGCGGGCTCTGTACAATACGCGTATTTTATTTGCGATGATTTGGGTATGAAGATTCCATTTGAGGTGTGGATCAATGGTGAGGCCGAGGTACCTCATCTGATTAGTGTGGTCAATGTAGAGGCACTGACAATATTCATTGGGATTCATACATGTATGTATTTTAATAGAGAAATCGTCATGTGGTTGACCTGTAATATTTATGCTTGATGTGACATATTTAGTTTTCTCGGTGTTCAGTGTGAGCGTATTTATATCTAACCATTTAACTATTCTAATATGCGTTTCAGCTTTGTTAAAAAACATCTAGCAAAGTAACAGCTTCAAAAGGTAAGACAGTGTCATCAGCAAAGCTAACAATTTTCCCCTGAATATTAAGGTTACATAAGTCATTAATATACAATAGGAACAAAGTCGGTCGGTAAAATTAAATTAATTAAAAAAAGTTATTTAAAAAAAAATTGTCAAATTTTCTCGACTATCTTTTAATTTATTTTTGTGGTTAATTTTTCTTAGGGTAGGCACAGCTTTTCAGCCTTTAAGGACTGCGCGCCACTGCTATACAAAGACCACCTGCTAACTAATATTTATTTTGTAGCGTTAATCAACAATAAGGAACTCCAGTAAAAAATATTATTACTTTAAAAATATATATTCATATAGATCACCTGACGCCGATTATGAATATGTAACTTTTATTTTATATAGTTATACATAGAATTTATAAATCGTTTTTTGAAAGTGAATAAATAAACATGTCATCAAAACACCTTGTTATATTGGTAACATTGCATTTGGAATAGCTGAAGTCAAGTCTCGTATTCTGTTTTTGGATTAGTATGAAGTTTTTTTTTTAATTCTTTTTTTTTTTAAATTTTAAATACATATTTTTTTAGCTTTGGTGAAATTAAACTTAATTTGGGTGATGTTAAGCTCTATAATTGTTGTTGAGTATAGAAAAACTATTATTAATAACCGAAATTAGAGTATTCGTCAGCAAACCTAAGCAAATTAGAGTATTCATGATCAAACCATTATGGATATTTTGATAATGTTAATGGTTAATACTCTAATTATTCTTCTATTTAATATTTCTAAAAAGGTACATAATGTTATTACTTATGCTTAGATATGGTTTACGATGAATAGGATAAAAAAATATGTATGATAAAGCTCATCCTTGTTTTAATGTTTGACATTCTAGCCTCAAAACCGACCGCCCATAGATTTGGAGCGTTTTGGCGGCCTTTAAAAAAATTAACTTTGAAAATTATTTTAACTATAAGAACTGACATTACAAAAAATACGAAATATACTGGTATTTAGGTTTGAAAACCATTATTGATGAAAAAAAAATTTTTTTTACTGGTGTTGCTTATTGTGTATGTTGGTACCAAGATAATTATTGAGCAGTGTATATTAGGTATAATTCCAGCGTTCTAAATTATTAACCAGTAGACGCAATGCGAAACAAAGTAGATCTAAGTGTAGTCACTTATCGCTCAATTTCCATATCAAACATCTTCTATTCAGCCAGATATCCGCATACTATATGCTAAGTACTCTGTGTACCGCTCTTTGTTCTGCGCGAGTAGAGAAATAACATTAATCCCGTTTGTAATTGGTTAAATCTGGGGATTATTGCCAATTATAAGGCAATTCATGAAAAGTGTGCTACGTGCCCACATATTTCCGTAAAGATTGTGTGCAACAAAAGATTTCGGTCTTTTCATCAATTGGCTTACATAAATAACAACTTTTAAACTATTAAATGATGAATGCATGATCACCGTAGCAATTTTAAATCAAACATGAAACCAATAGTATATCGGACGTCCAAATCATAATACTTATTTAAAAGAATAGCAGAGATGCGCCTACGTAATCACATGCAAAAAGTGCGTCACCGCATCAAGGTGACGTGTTTCTGCAATTCAGATGACGCGTTTAATTACTTCAATGGCAGTTTTTGACGTCAATGGCTGTTTTTGACATCACTATTTCTGGGACATACACCAGTAACGTCAACTAAATTATCAAAAACCTCATAACTGACGTGTTTCCACCAATCTAAATGACGTCAATCACTGTGAACAAATGTCAATTATTTCATTGATAAAAATCATATAAATAGAGAAGTTATTTTAATAAACGATCATTGTGAAAAAGATATTCGGTCTTTATTGACTTATATTCTACACCTCTACAAAACTCCTGCTGATATATAAAGGTATCGATGTGTTCCGGTGTTCCCTCTGAAATACAGTATTTGCATGTTCCATACAAATAGATTTATTAGAAGAAATTACCTGTAGGTATAGGATGTTATAATGTTCTACATAATGTACAGCAATTTTTCATTTTTAATATCCTTTTAGTAAGATAAAGTACGCTCTACCAATATATAACGGGTTCAGAATTAAGTTCTTAGGTATATGAATTTTAAACTCAAAATTACAATTGAAAATATTAATTATGTTAGTTCGATGAATCAATTGCAACTGATTACGCTGTCTGACAGGAGAGTGATATCAGATCTAGTTGTATTATATAGAATCATTGACAACCTAATTGACAGCCCTGCCATCCTCGTCACCGATAAGGAACACAAGACAAACCGTAACATTTTTCTGCAACACTTTCACAACCATGTCAGTCTCATTCATTAACCAATAGAATGCATGATCTGGGCAACAGGTTTGGAAGGGTTTTTTGATGTATGGCTCCATTTATACAGTAAAGCGTCATCTATACCAGCACTTTGATGAATCCTACAATATGTAGTATTATAACTTGGATAATGTATTATAATATTGTTTTGGTTTTCTATTTTATGTCACTGTTAAACGTTTGAAAAAGGTTGTTCATTACTTTATGGTTTAGAATCTCTGTGTACTCGTATTTTTTTATAGCTCTTTGTATTATGTTCTAAAATCCATGCAAAAAGCCTAGCTGGGTGTATAATCAAATAAATAAAATAATATAAGAAATGGAGAAATATCGTTCAGCGCACTGTGATGGATCGAAATCAGTCTACGATCAACATTCAGTCAAGTACCAATAAATGGACTGACAATATTAAATTCAAATTTCCAGAAATCTGATACTATATTTGATTTATTAGCAATTACTCTGAACGTACCTGCGAATACGCTAATGCGTATTGTATAAGTGTATCCACAAACAAATGCTTCTAATTAAAGTGTAGTATAAAATCTGAGATGCGAAAATACTATATTGTAATCGTGATACCTAATTTTAAGGTACCAAAAAGATACCGAAGTTTAAAAAAAATTACCATATTTAAAAATTCACAGGATCACTCTTAAAATATGAAAACATCAGAAAATAGAAGATTTTTATAACTTTAAAAAAAAAGTCAGACGATATGTTTTTTTTTGCTAAATTATTATATCAGAAAATACATATTTATGTTAAAAAAAGTTCATCTTCACCTGACATTTTAGTACATTAATTATGAATGGAAGGTGGTCTTCAAAATCGCGTGTCACATATCTCTGGAAGGCTGTAAGTGTTCGTATATCAATGGGCAAAGGTAATATGATAAACAGAAATAAAAAAAAAACGTTTTCTCCCAACAAAACAAATCCATTTGAAGGAATCCATATAAATTGAATAGAATAATGATCACATTTGAATGCAGGCTTTGATGGCGAATGCTGATATTTAAAAAAATGTTTTTATTAAAATATTGAAATTAGACATTAGTCTATTGAGTTTGCTAAAAACAGTACTAATTTGCTAATTAGATTCTAGGGATCCCTTAATCCATTATGATTGATTGATAAATTCCAAGATGTAAGACACGTCAATGGTCGTCCCTTTGATTACCCGGCATGACTCGTGCCCTTTGAGGAGGCACGGAAAAGCTTTGAGAGTTACCTTGCGATAAACTGAACGACCTTACTTAGTTAAATAAAGTTTTTTAGGTAATTTGGGTTCGATGTTTCGGGTTTATACCCGAATATTGGCAGCTAAATAAACTCCAATGTGGATAATGTGTCGGTACAAGTTGCAAAACTCACAGTTGCTGAGATTATAACTAATGCTTTAATAAAGCGCCCAGGGATCTGATTCTATGAACCTTAAACTTTACACTCACGTTATTTTTAAAACTAGGCTAACCTAATTATTTTACAGTTCTGAGTTTACCACCATACAGCCTCTCTGTCGAAAAGTTGTAAAGCACAAATTAGGTACGTGTCAGTAATAAATCATTAATTTGGTAGGTAAATAAGGTTGGTAGCTACACTATGTGATTACTGAAATACTTTATAAAGCCATTCTGCGATCATACCCTGTTCAGGAAGGCGGACGTGTTTCTCAAAAGGGACAGGAGATTTCTTTCACAAATAAAATAATAATAATAATATTTATTTATTTATTTGAAATATATATTATTTAACAACAAAATGTAAGAAAGTTTTGACTGCCCAACAAAGAACAAATCCCGTTCTAGGACAATCAAATTGACAAGTTTAGTTCATGTTAAGTGCCATTATACAAAAATAGAAAAAAAGCTAGTATTGACATAGTATGGTAATATAATATATCTAGAAAAAATTATAATAATTAAGTATAAAGAGATGTGAAGAATAATATAGAAAAATAATTTTTGAAAAAGTGTTTACCAGATAATTTGAGAATAGTTTAGCGTTTTTTCGGGATTTCCTCACTAGAAAGCCGTAGAAATTCCTCAGATATACTGTTTTTATAAAAAATAGCCACCTCTGTGATAGATTGCCCTGAATTACATGAACGAATTTAATTAATAGTGCTTAACAGACAAACCAGATAGAACCACACACAAAACCTACCTCAATGCAACACTAAATCAAAACAAAACACATTTATTCTCCGCGCTTCACACAACTTTAACACTTCATACAGCGAGTTCGACTTATTCAACTCAGCTCCTTATAATTTCAAACCTAAAATAAATAAATACCATTCACACAATACATATTGCTCTACACAAACCAGATCCTTTCCCTTCCCCTCCCTCCCATCATCCTCACCTCATAGGCTAACCTCGTAACTTTTCTTCTTTTTTTAATTGAATAATTTAAATACTTAATTGAAAAACTACTATTAATTATTTTTTTAATATATTTACCAATTGTAATAACTACTGTAAACTGTTGGTTTTCTGAATTAAAAAAATTTAAAAATAGTATAGTTTAGTAATTAATATAAAATAATTGTTAATTTCAAAGAGATAAAAAAAATATAGTGAATATATGTCCATACACCTACTTTAATATTTTTTTAAATTTTCTGCCATATTCTTACTGGCTCTAGCATAGAGCCAGTAAGAATATGGCATCCCCGAATGGGGTATATTGATAGTAGGGAGAGGAATGAGATAGAGAAGAGGAATGTGAGGAAGTACCTAGTTATTCAAATATGGTCACCAAATACGTCTAGAGCCATTTCAAGCAGCGTTTCAATTAAGAGTTGTGGTCTTTCACCGGGGTAATACTGAGCGTATTTTGCACTCAGTAAAGTGCCGCAAATATTATTTGAATAGAAATAATTAATTTATTTATTTGATTTATTAATCATAACGCCCTGGTGGGATTTTAGATATTTTAAAATTTTACTTGAATTTGTGTAGAGAAAGAAAGAAAAAAGGTTTTAAATTAACAAAAAATAACATGATACACAGTAAGTAAATAATTGTAACATATTTATGATATAGGTACATGTATGTATAATAATGTATATGTGGACGACACATGGAAAAGTTTTTAAGTTGTGGATAAAACAGATGCTTTTTTTTTTTTTTAAATAGTAATAATCTGATATACATGATACATAATATACAAGTTCATAATATAATATAGCAGTGCAAAATATAATATAAATGCATAACATTGTGAAAAGAAGCAACGTGTTTTAATATTTCGGTTGACGTAAAAATGTTTATAAAATATAATATGAAAATGTGTAATGCATAATACAGTTTATGATACAGAGAAAGAAAAAAACAAGGAACAAATTTTTGGATTGCAGATAAGAAAATGGATAATTAAAAAAAGAATTATATAGTAGCTCATATACGATGCTCTTATAATCGTTGCTACGTGAAAATATCATTCAGGTATCTTTTAAACATGGATAAACTTATATTAAATACATCTTATAAAATACAATATTTGAACAGCGCCCTTAAGGTGATTTTTCACAAAAACAGCGCTGTAAAAATCAACCGATTATTATTATCTATGGCAGAGGTCATTTTTTTTTAATTGCGGAATAATACAAATTAATTAATAAAATGTACATGCGCACGCCAGTATATGAACCCGCGACATGCATATTTCTAGTCGAGAGTCTTGCCCCTCAACCACAGCGGTCTATTTATACGGAGGAATATATTATCAACAGAGTAATTTATATATTAATTGATAAACTAAAGTTCTTAAAAACTTAAGACAAGATTTTTGTGCATAGCGCAAAGGGAAACAATTATTTTTAAAAACAATAATTATTGGCCTGAAACACTCATCCAAATTGAAAAAAACCTTTCCGAGCAAAGATAAATGTCGCCGGCAGGACTCGAACCCGCACCCTTCTAATGCCGGTCAGATGCTCTACCGTTGAGCTACGTCGGCTTATCGCAAACCCGCCAAGTTAATCAATATATACTAGTGTTCCATTCAATAATATTAGAGCATCTGACCGGACATTAGAAGGGTGCGGGTTCGAGTCCTGCCGGCGACATTTATCTTTGCTCGGAAGGTTTTTTCAATTTGGATGAGTGTTTTAGATTAATAATTATTGTTTATAAAAATAATAGACTAATTTATACCTGGAGATAATACTAATATAAATTATAACTAACTAAACGACAACCATTATTTTGCTTGAATAAAAGAAACATTGAATAAAATAATAATTTAGTAGTATTGAGGTGACACAGGAAATGGTATTAAAGTAACTTAAAGAAATTGACATCCACAAAGGCGCTGGTCCTGATGAAATACCCCCAATTCTCATAAAAAGATGTGCGCACAATTTAGCCTTACCTTTATCTTTAATTTTTAACCGTTCCCTAACCGAATGCACTGTTTCTCTTACTTGGAAATCCGCATATGTATCTCCCATCTTCAAGAATGGTAAAAAAACCGATATAAAAAATTACAGGCCAATCTCAAAACTTTGTATATTTAACAAAATTTTTGAAAAAATAATTTATCATCAAATGTATGCTGCTCTTAAGCCTAGCTTGAATACGAATCAATATGGTTTCATTAGTGGTAAATCTACAACCTCAAATCTCTTAACCTTCAAAGAGTATCTCCAGGATAACCTGGATAAGCGTTCGACAAGGTTGATCACACCACCTTATTAAACAAACTTTTAAAAGTAGGTATTCACAGCGATCTTTGTCTTTGGCTCTCTTCTTATATCTCGAACCGTAGTCAAATAGTAGTGGTGGCTGGATATAAATCTGACAGTGTTACTGTTACATCTGGAGTCCCTCAAGGCAGCTTATTTGGTCCCTTATTATTTAATATTTATATCAATGATGTTAGTAATTGTTTTTTAAACTCACAAACCATCCTATATGCAGATGACATGAAAATCTTTTCATCTATAAATTCAATCGAGGATTGTCAGAAGCTGCAGGATGACCTGCATCGTTTGAATGTCTATTGTAATGCCCACTTTTTGGAAATTAAACCTAGTTGATAGCCCTGATCTTCTCAAACGCCTACTATTTCATATCCCAAATCGCAACAGCAGACAGCCACTTACTTTTTATATCCCTCATTGTAAAACCAATTCCAAACAAAACTCGTTTATCTACAGATCTACACACTCGTTTAACTTAAATTATTACCATATTGACATTTTAACTCAACTACACGTGATATTAAATTAAAATCCATAATGCGACCACTCTGAAACTAGTTAACTTAAACCATCTTTTTACCTTTATCCCACTCCTATGTTCCCATCCACCCTCCCCGACTGACATTGTTTAAGCTAATTGATGAAAAACTGTACATTTTCACACTTTACTCATAGTATTTATCATCAGCAGAGGAAAATTTATAATTGGCATAATTTATTGTTTATATTGTTATATATATGAAAATTATGGATTTGCTGTTAAAAAAAGTATATAAAAAAAGTAAATAAATAAATAAATAAATGAATTTTCTCAAAAAAAAAAAAACTGGAAGCAGAAGAGTTCAAATATTACCCCTCCCTCGCCGCTCTAGCTCTTATCTCGCAAAACACTTCGCATCTGCAAATGTGTCCGATATTGCTATAATGTCCCGAGACGCAAGGATATCTCGCCTTACCTTTATCAGCATAGGATACTAAGTATGTCGAACAGAAGGAAGATACATCAAATGTGTCAAATGTGTTGTTCTCCCCAGATATCGAACCGCCTTATTTGAGGGTAGTTTCAGCTGTTCCTCAACAAACTTTGGAATGAAATACCACTATGTATTCAGAGGTCTACATCACTGCAGTGCTTCAAGGAGTTCTACAGGAAATGGTTCCTGACTGGGTAGTCAGTCGCACAACATCATTAATAAAAAATGAAATGGATACTAGTGTTTGTTAGCTCTCAAAGCGGTTCTACTTCTGTAGAGATGATGTCAAGAACCTGCTTTTTAAGACATACTTCACTGCCCTGTATACATCTGAGTTGTGGACACAATACTCAGCAGCGCAATGGGCAGGCTGAATGTGTGCTACAACAACGCATACAGGCAACTTCTCTAACTTCCAACATTCTGCAGAGCCTCTACGAAGTTTACTCAGGGGAGGGTTCACTCATTCCCCGCCTTACTTCTCCACCGACTAGCCAACTTCTGGGGCAGAACATGGAAGTCAACCAACGCCATTGTCATGGCTGCATCCGAGTGGCACAGCTCTCCACTCAATGAGCGATGGATGCAGATGATGCGGCTTCCACCCTGACAGACGATCCCTTAAATTAATTTATTCTATGTTATTATCAACCATTATGTTTTTCATTTTCTTCCTTTTATGTTGGTGTAATTATAATTTCGTAATTTTTTTTTTCTCATTTTCTTCTAACATATTTGAATATTATTATTTTACCCTTTTTATTATATTCATTTCCGTATTTATATTTGTATATATCTCATGTTATAAGGCAAATTAGATTTGCACTATCCACCCAGTCCTGCTGGATTAAAAACTTAAATAAAAAAAAAGAAAAAACAATATAACATTTTTTATAAAATAAAGTTCATAGGAAACTTCACTTTATTCTTCCAGCTCCTCCTTTTGTAATTGAAAACCATTAGCAGGTTGATGAAAACTGATCTCATTTGTGTGCTCAACATACGTAACATTATTTACTGGAGAACATGTTTGTATTCGACAGCCTTCCTGCCGGACAACCACTGGATCAAGCCCATGGCCTGCGGAGGACATATAATGAACACTCTGTCCTCATCCTCTACGTACTTAATACCCCATCGTCCTCTTCTAGTAATTTGAAACTTGGAATTTTACTCTTACATTGTTCTGCCAGCTCAGGCCAGCTACTAGGTACTGATTTCACTCTTTTACATACCTCTGTGGGAAAACTTAGTCCAGATTAGCGTGAGTTTTTTTTAAGCTTTGAGTTCTTAAAATATATTTTCCAAGAAATAAGAGACGTCTGAATTTTTGTCCCACAAATGTAGGAAAAAGTATCGTAGAAACAAATCCCCTAATCTTCTTTGTTACGCTAATGGATGAAAGATTTGCAATTAAATTAGAGTTCCATAAATTAAACTTAAATAGAATAAATATACACATATTTTCATTATTTTTTTATCAGAATGTTAAATTTTCTATTTAAACAACAATTTTTTTGTGCAATATACAATTGTGTCTAATATATACTATTTATATTGCTTGTGCTTAGGACAGGAGTGTTCGTTAACATTAAAAAAAAACTGTGTAGTGAAAACAAATATAAAAAAATAAAACGAAGGTGGTAACAAAAACCTAATATCGATAGTTATTATGTCGTCGGTACCGAAATGAGTTATATTTCATAAATACCAAATAAAACAACACATTTAACATTTCATCATAGTATAGTATACACTTCAACATAATCTTATGTTATTAGAATTGAAATTAAAACACTTTTGTACATTGTTCCACTTATATATTTTCACCAGGGCCGGTTTCATCCTACTACGGACATTTTCAGACTGGTAGTTGAAATTCTTATGCTACGGTATTTATATAAACTTAGGCAGAGGTACACAACAATGACTGTATATAATGACTGTTTCTATTTTGTTAATTTGAGGTATTATAAGTTATTTTGATAGTTTAAAGTACATCGTACCTGTACCTATATGTACCTTAAACTATATGTACCTTAAACTATATGTACCTTAAACTAACAAAATAACTTATAATACCTCAAATTAACAAAATAGAAACAGTCATTATATAGAGACATTGTTGTGTACCTCTGCCTAAGTTTATATAAATACCGTAGCATAAGAATTTCAACTACCAGTCTGAAAATGTCCGTAGAACGATGTAACCGGTCCTGGTGAAAATAAATAAGTGGAACAAAGTACAAAAGTGTTTTAATTTCAATTCTAATACAATGGAATTCCACCACGAATTAACAGTTCAAAAACTAGACTCAATAATCTTATGAGTTTAAAAATGATCTTCTTCTGTCTTTTTCTTCTTCTATATTCTTCTTCTATTATTTAAAGGAGAATGTCCGGGGCGGGCGGTGTGTATTTGTTTTATATTCAAATCTAGTTTTATTCCGAGCTTGGTGAAATTTTACATACTTCACCTACAAAATAAGAGATTGTAAAAACCACCCCCTCCTTCTCCCTTTCCGCCCTTATAGCCATATATTGGTATATTTTGATGAAATTTTTCCCATTTAACGTTCAAAATAAGAGGAAAATTTCTGGGTAAGGGTAGAAAATAGGAATAGGAGTAAGGGTAGGAGTAGTGGTAGGATTAGGGATTATAAAACATTACTCTAAACTATTAATAACCCCGAACAACGTCGGATACTTCAGCTAGTATGAATATTACAAAATATAAAATTTGCTACTATGTAATGGATTAGGCTGGGTGTTATATTATATGATGTTTTCTTGATTATTTCGTTATTTATCTCTGTCTCTATATCCGTAAGAAGATCATTGAATAATTTTACACCTTTACATACATAATAATGTTGGGCTACTGTTGTTCGTAATATTGGTACCCACCACGGTGTCCACCTATCTAACACAATTATTTATTGCCGAGTAAATAATATTATCACTGAGATCTTTATGTGTTCGGAGTAATGATATAGTGTTGAACATTTTAATAGCGGTGGGACTAAGATGAGATTGAATATATTGCTTGTTTGGAAGTCATATGGTTTTTTAAGCATATATTTTAGTATCCTCTGTATTATTTCAAATGATAATGATAATGGTGATTTATTAACCACCCCCCCCCCCCCCTGTTAATTCGTGGTGGAATTCCGTTGTATTAGAATTGTAATTAAAACACTTTTGTACTTTGTTCCACTTATATATTTTCACCAGGACCGGTTTCATCCTACTAAGGTACATATAGTTTAAGGTACATATAGTGTAAGGTACATATAGGTACAGGTACGATGTACTTTAAACTAACAAAATAACTTATAATACCTCAAATTAATAAAATAGAAACAGTCATTATACAGAGACATTGTTGTGTACCTCTGCCTAAGTTAATATAAATACCGTGGCATAAGAATTTCAACTACCAGTCTGAAAATGTCCGTATAGATTCATGTTTATAAAGGTGCTATACTAATAGAGGAAGTCGGTAAATGAAATCTTATTATTATGCATACGTACGTTTATTTTTATAATGGAAGAATAATACAGAAGGGAGCTACGTTTAAAATTAGATAGAAGTGAGCATGAATGTAGGTTCAAAGGATTTTTAGACTTAGGTTACTAAGTTAGCAATAGGTGAACTCATAATGAAAATGCATCAAATAGCTGTTTTCTCTCTTTATACAAATTTATATTTAATTGTATTTTGTTATTACTTTCCTTGCCATTGACGACATATTTTAATATCTTATTTAATACATAGTTTAATAATAATAATAATAATACTTGGATGACTTATATAGAGCCGTTTTTTTGTGAAAAATCACCTGTACAAAAATCACAGCTGTACAAATACTGCTTGCTGGGGTTTATATTATTATATATAAACAGATACAGAAAAATTCTTACCTGGCAGGTCACTCCAGATTAAAACGTTAAATTACAAAGTTTTTGCATGAGAAGATATGATTTTGCACGCACAGGACACAATATTAGAAAACACTGCACATTGCATGATATTGCAGTTACAGTTTAAATCCTATTTGTTATTTTATTTATTAGAAGGTTTTTGGCAAAAGAAAAGTGAGCATTTAGCTATGAGCTATCATTTGTGTATATTTTTATATGTCCAGGACATAACATAAAAAAGAACACAAAAATGCGATGTGAAGTGTTACGTATTCCAAAGGTCTGTCGATTCGGGATTTCAAAATTTCTAAAAAAAATTATTACATTATTTCGATCAAATGCAATGGCAATATACAGTGCAGGCAATGCAAGAGGGAACATAAGAGAATGTGTGAGACGATGTATGAATGTGAATGAAGCAAGAATGTGAATGTATGCCAAGATCGAGTTGTTTGGCGGTCCGTCCTCTCTGCCTACCCCTGCCGGGAAACAGTGGGATGGTTAGTTAGTTAGTTAGTTATGTATAAATTTATTTATTTATTTTTGATTTACAAGACTGTTTGATAATTTAAAATTATTTGTCTATAAAATGATAATGTTAAGTATAGGTACGTAATTTTTAATTATTTTATTAATATTTAAATACTGAAATGTCAAATAATGACTAGAGTTTGTATTACATTCTCCCAAAATTGTATAAAACATCATCGTAAGAAACAACTTTCAACCCTTGCAAAATTCCCGGAAGAAGGATTCCCGCCTATCTAAATATTAAAGTCATTATGTTGGGGGAGGCTGCAGTCCAAGGCTTCCGGCCTGGTGTACAACATGATCCTAACAACGGGGATAGAACTGCGCCACAAAGAATTGTAAATTTGCACCTCGGCCGCCCCATGAGTCCCGCGAGGAAATGTGGGTCTGTTTGTTCGCTTGTCTCCGAATTTCCTCCATCCCTCCACCTGTCAAATAAAACTCCCCAGAGAAAGGATTTGCATTCAAAGGGAATGGTTATAACCAGGAACCTAGTACTACTACCCTTATCATTTTCGGGCATTTCTCTCAGATTTTACACGGCCCGGCATATATGATGTTAATAAACATTGTGAAAACTCATTCGAAATGGATACGGAAATAGATATGGGTTGTAAAAACACGACTACGGCTTTAATTAAGTAATTACTAGTGTGCTTGGTTAATAATACTATACGTTAGGATCTGTTTCAAAACTGCGAAAATATTATGCTACGTATGCCCGTAAGTAATGATGGGCTAAATTAAAAATAAAACAAATCGTTTTCTAGCGTGGTTGTGTTTAATACACCATAAGGCTCTATATAAAAGAAATTGATGCAATTATTTTTTTTTTATAAACAATAATTATTAGCCTGAAACACTCATCCTAATTGAAAAAACCTTCCAAGAAAAGATAAATGTCGCCGACAGGACTCGAACCTGCAACCTTCTAATATCCGGTCAGATGCTCTACCATTGAGCTACGTCGGCTTATCGCAAACCCGCCAAGTTAATCAATATATACTAGTGTTTCATTCAATAATTACTGTTTTATTATATATCACCTGTAAACAACCAACTTTATTTTTTTCACCAATAAAATGTAGACATAATTTGTCTCGACGCCATCTATTGAGGGTTTTAGCCGTTACAAGCCTTTCTCATACTAATAATGCAGCGCTTAGTTAATTCTTTCTAACATAAGTTTGTGAACTATCATAAAAATATAGTAAATATAGTATAACCTTTTTTTAGTAATTAGTGCATCTAGGAGAGATAAAAAATCATCGAACTTCAATAGAATATTTTTTTTTTAAATTTAAAGCAAACCAAATTTAATAACATTATTAGAACTTATTCTGCAAATATTTTAGATTTTTGTAGTAAGTTTTTCACAGTAAATCAGTTTTTATCAAAAACATTAATAAATCATTTCAAACGCCATATGAATTAGAATTGGGTGGGGGTCAATGAAATTGTGTAAAGTAAGTCGAGTAATCAATCAATGTAACCTAACCAAAATTTGAAAATGGCTTTGAACGCCAAAAAGGGTTTCACAATAATACAAAACTAAATTTTTTTCAGATAAGTAGACAATACTGTAAGTACAGGGTTCTTTTAATTGTGGTAAATTAAAGCAGTACTGAGAAACCTGCCAACAGAATCGACTAAACTGCTTGTTAATTCGTAGGTGGTGTCACGTCTAGATTACTTAAAGTAAATATATGTAAGTCTCCCCAAATACAAAATTAA
Organism: Halesus radiatus; assembly: GCA_022606495.2. NCBI lineage: Eukaryota > Metazoa > Arthropoda > Insecta > Trichoptera > Limnephilidae > Halesus > Halesus radiatus. The sequence goes on from JAHDVE020005508.1 coordinate 37,403, forward strand.
CAAATCGCAATCAGTTTTCAACGTTGTAACAAGACCGGCGTATCTAAATATTCTCATATTTCAGAGCATTTCAAAAATCTCTACTGACTTAAATGTCCTGAAAGAATCCAGTTCAAGCTCTGCTGGATGGTATTAAGTCACTTAACGGAATGGCTTCGGCTTACTTATCAAAACTGTCTATTCCTGAAAATACTAATTCAGTCCACCCCTAGGTCAGCAGCGTCATCAGCTATCGGGAGATTGAAGGAACCAAAGCGCACCCCTAATACTAAGTTTGGTGATCGTGCTTTTAAAGCCTGTAATGAACTGCCGCATGACTTAATAATTATCAGACTCGACAGAATTCAGCACTAAACTTAAAACTAATCTTTTCAGACAACCATATCCATAAATTGAAGAAATGCAAACGAAAATTGTTTAGCTGGGCTACCCAGTTAGTGATTACCTAAAGTCACTAAAATAATAATTTTTAAAAAAAATCACGCTTCGCTGCACAAATACGTCCACAGCCCGGAACACTGTATATAACTAAATTTGTTAAAAAAAAATAATATATATAAATATCAATATCTATTAAAAACTTCTTAAGCTTTTAAGGTAATTTTATAAATATTCTCCAGTCCAAAAAATTATAAATATTTCAAATAAGTACCAACTCTTCTTGTGCCACCAATCTTCTAATAAACGTAAAATCAATATAAAAGGAGGATAAAATAGCAACTGAAAAAATATTATCTATATGCTTAAATTTTCTAATAAAACTGTATTCGTCTGAAGCGACCTGCCAGGGAAGTATGTTTTTTCTGTAACTGTTTGTACATAATTAGATAAAGAATAGGAAGTAATGTTTGTACAGCGCCCTGGTGGTGTATCACGAAAACGGCGTTATACAAATCATCTAATTATTATTACTAAAAAAAAATAAGAAATCTGTTTTCCCAATATAGTAGTCACTCTCTACTTCGTTTCTATTATCTGTTTTACAATAACATAAGCATAGATCTATGAAAATAAATTTAATTGTAAAAAAGGCTGGACCACTTTGTTCGGTGTCCTAGAAAATAATGTTTTTTCTAAACGATGTTTTACTTTTTCAAAATAATTTTTTGAAATTCATGCATTATGTTTGCGAAAATTAAACCATTTTTTCAGCTACGATTTCTCAATAAATCTTATATCACACATATAAGTGAAAGATTTGCACGCGTGCGTATTGCTACTATTTGCATGCCTCTCTTCAAATCAGGACATTGAAGAGAGGCATTAACGTTATGTTAAATAACTTAAAAATTGATTAAACGCGTAATCTTTCACTTAAAACAGTTTGTTTTAAATACCTGCTCGCCTTTCGGTTCTGCCCGGTTCGAAAAATTAAAAGCTCCGATAAATATACTCGTACATTTTTAATATATTTTTACTCTTTCGTACAATGAAGGCAATCCAATCAAATGCCTTTCATCGCTTAAAAATATATTTCGAGTTAGCTAGGAATGAAACGGCTTATACAGCCTGTCAAGAAAGTGTAGAAATTAAAAAATAAATAAATAAAAAATCTTTAATATGGCAATGGTAATGCTGATTTTAGAACAAAGAAATAGATTCAAATGTCAGGTTATAAAAAAGAAAAAATATATCACCAGTCCAATTTTATTAACGTTTGTTGAAAGTTCCAATTTGTTATTTTGATTTACAATCTAATTAACAGCTTCTTTGACCAGTCAGTGGCTGAGTTGGCATCGCGTCGGGTCCATTCCAAGTACCATGAGTTCAATTTCAAGTTCTACATCACGACGCAAGCAACATTTTTCGCTTACTGTGATGGTAGCAGAAATTTTTAAAATATTGTCAGGTTATTCGTAACCCGGAAAACAAAGTCTTTATTTAAAAACGAAAATGTCTGTATTATGAATAATGTATAAATCTGTACCTATTATTAATAATACATAACGAAAACAAGTTGGATAAATTAATTTCCTTAGAATATGATGTTAAATCATCTCCGTTCAATGAGTACCAATAATTTTATTCTTGTACACCGATTGATCATTATTTTTTTCGTTTGAACCATCTTAGTTTTGCAATATAAAATCATTTGAACGATGGCACCACCCTCATTTTTTTTGTACACTTTTTTGCGAACTGTATTTATTGATGTTTTATTTTTTCTTGTTTAGTTTGTGTTATTCCAGTCCTGCTTTTAGGCAATTAAACGTCGCAAGTGCTGTGAAAAACGAGACAAAAGAATAATGGAGACGAAGCATAAAATGAAGAATAAAAAGCAAAATGCTATTCTGAAGAAACAAAAACAATAATGACAGTGTACCAACTCTGGGGGAGTTTTGTTTCAGTTACTTCCATTGTTACATTTTTCCCAGCTTCTTTAATGACAATTTTTTTCTTATTTTTACTCGCTCTTTATTTGCAAAGTTTTGAAAATATTTGAAAATCGTCTCCGGTATAACTTTTCCGTGCGCCGTAAGTGGGTATTTTAATTAGAGATTTTTGCTTTGTTTTTATTAACTCCTCAGGTTTTTTTGTCTTTGTTTTAACCCGCTAAAATACTTACTAGCTAGACACTAACAATGCACTTTTAAATTCTTGAATTGTGTCGAGATGGAGGTATTAGCAGATAGTCAACGCGACAAATGCGAACTTAATTTAAATGTCTTTTGAGGATGTCGACTAATAGGAGTGTCAGAAAGTATGGCAATTTATTTATGTAAAGCTCATTTCCATAAGAATTTACAACATTCTTTCGGTTAGCATAAAAAAATCTGATTAGCAAAAAATATTGAAACACAATGTAAAAAATTGGATTAAAAGTAATGATAGGGTATTTACCGGTGCACTCACCCAAATTCGAAATTATTGATTCAACGATTTACCAAGCATATCTTAATATAAGTGTATATTCGTAGGTATTTTAAGGTTATAAAATAATTTGGGTTATGTAAAACTTCAACTATAACTGTTATTATATTATTTTCTATAGTACTTTATAAACCACTGTACACTTACATTATTATATTATACATGTCTTTTAGTTATGGTTAAATTTAATTACAATAAAGATGTTATTATTTATTCGCTCATTCTCACAGTAGGATTAAGGTTGTTGTTGTTTTATTTTTAATTCAAAATGTTTGTTTTATTTCTATGTTTGTTTCCTGAGAATTTATTTCGGAGAGCAGTGTTTAAAGTGAAATTCGCAATGCCTAAATCAAATCAGTATCGTGATTTTTCACACAACCTCACTCTAATAATAATAAAACAGTAATAAAAATAATAATAAATAAATAATAAAAATAATAATAATAATAAAATAAAAAAAATAATAATAATAATCATAAAATAATAAAAATAATAATAATAATAATAATAAAAATAAAAATATTTGAAACATACATTATTTAACAACAGAATGTATGAAAGCTTTCATTGCCCAACTAGGAACAAATCCCGTTTTAGGACAGTCAAATTGAGTAGTTAATATTTTGAAAGTTAATAAATTGAGTAGTACAAAAATAGAAGGGGAAAAGGCTAGTATTGACATTGTATGGTAATATAATATATCCAGAAAAAATGTAATTATGGATAAAGAGATGTGAAGAACAGTGGAGAAAAAAAAACAATTGCGCATACCTGATAATTCGGGTATAGTATAATAATTAATATGGAATAATAGTTAAGTTCAAAGAGATGAGAATAAAAAAGTATGGAGTAATCGTTTACGTATACCAGATAATCTGGGTAAAGTATAATAGTTAAGTATTTATGAAGAGATGAGAAAAACAAATATTATGGAGTAAGCAATTATGTATATGTGAAATAATTTTTTTCCGATAATTCTGTACATGACAAAAAACGAATTTATGTGGGATGGTTTTAAAGATGTAATTTATATTTAAGATTAACCAAAAAAACTGCATCAAAAAAATTATTTGTGTTACGGTTTTTAGGGTCTAGCTTGTATGAAATGAAACACTGTGCGGCACCTAGGGCCGTTCACAAATATTTATCGATCATTAGGTGCAAATCGTTTTAAAGAGCCCACGTTAGAATGTATGGTATTTGTACACACCGATAGTGATTCAAATTGATTCGAAATAGTTTGGAACACCCAGCCACATTCCCACTTACCCCGCAATAGTCCTATGATACTGTATACCACCGCATAAGCAAGGATATCTTTAAAATTATTCTACTGTACCTATCGTTGTTACCAGCGGTGTGCATTGCTCTTTGGCGAAGGAAAAGATGTGGCTCTAAAGTGGGTGATTCGTGATAGGTATTTGATATTTCAGCACATTAATAACCCCATATAATATAGCTCTTGTACACTTGTAATACTTGTTTCAATTTTAATGAAGGATTAATTGTTTTTAAACTTACAATTAAATACGAAGATACTTGAAGTTACATGGTGAAATAAAAAAAAAAATATTATAAAATAAAAATAAAACAATCATTGAAGATGATAATAATTAACAAATTTCAAATGAAACGTGAAACCGACAAAGACACAGAAAATAAAAAGGTATCAGTCGCATCTGGGAATCGAACCCAGGACCTCTGTCATTAATTTATTAACATTAAATGAATATATTGAAGACTTGGCTAGCTGAAATAAACTGTTTGTATTAGTTTATTATAAAATATTATTTTTGTAAGATTTATTGTTGTTATTTATTTTGTATTTTTAATAGATTCACGATGATTTTTTAATGTACTCGTTTTAATGTATGTTGTAATATACGCTGCCAAATCACGGGTTAGAGTAAACTAAATTTCCTACAATTTGAAACCAAAACGGTCTCCGTAGACCTAATATCACAAGTTAACATTTGCTGAGCTGTCCAGTAATATTGTCGTCGGAAAGGGAGGTTACCTTGAATCAAATGGAGTGGTTATAATTTTTGATATGATGTTTATGATTTAGGCCTAATAATAAATCCAATTTATCGACCTCGTCAGACCTTCAGATCTTTGCAAAAAAACCGAAGAACAGCGTTCTTTGTTCATTTTTTGTCAATTTTGATCTCAAATGACAATTTTTTTCGGCGAAGGCCATAGTATATTTGTTTAAAGGAAACTGAATTTGAAATTAAAATGGTATATTCCAACTTAATAGTGTCCGAGATATAGCTGTAAAAAATTACGCCATTTTTATTATATTTAGAACAACGGGGTGCTGTACTAGATTTCCGCTCACTGAGAATCACCCGACTTTATCGCGATACACGGCGCTCAGTAGCAGGCGGTCGTCCGACACTGATTGTATCACTTGTTTTAAGCGTGGCCGAAGGTTCTCGTCTTCAGCACTCACAGGCAATGCTTTATATGTGTGTTCTGAATTTATTAGTGTGGTCCCCATACTATCTTCATATAAGAAATATTGAACGTGCACAGTGCAATTTTTTTACGTTTTTAACTTCAAACTACGCATACCAATTCAACGCATAATAATAATGGATGATTTTTTGTGAAAATCACAAATACAATTGAACAAATATTACTTCCAATTCTCTATCTAATTATGTACAAAGAAACAGAAAAATATACTTCCCTGGCAGGTCGCTTCAGATGAACACAGTTTTATTAGAAAATTTAAGGTTAGAGAAGATATGATTTTTACAGTTGCTATTTTATCCTCCGTTTCTATTGATAATTAGTTTATTAGAAGATCGGTGGCACAAGAAAGGTTGGTATTTATTTGAAATATTTATAATTTTTAGGACTCGAAAAATATTTATAAAATGAGCAAAGTTTTTAATAAATATGTATTTTTTTTACACATTTAGTTATTTACAGTTACGTGCTGTGGAGGCATTTGCGCACCGGTAGGTGAAAAAAATTACTTGTTCTATAAGTGACTTAGGGTAAGCATTAACCGGATAGGTGAAAAAAATTACTTGTTCTATAAGTGACTTAGGGTAAGCATTAACCGGATAGGTGAAAAAAATTACTTGTTCTATAAGTGGCTTAGGGTAAGCATTAACCGGATAGGTGAAAAAAATTACTTGTTCTATAAGTGACTTAGGGTAAGCATTAACCGGATAGGTGAAAAAAATTACTTGTTCTATAAGTGACTTAGGGTAAGCATTAACCGGATAGGTGAAAAAAATTACTTGTTCTATAAGTGGCTTAGGGTAAGCATTAACCGGATAGGTGAAAAAAATTACTTGTTCTATAAGTGACTTAGGGTAAGCATTAACCGGATAGGTGAAAAAAATTACTTGTTCTATAAGTGGCTTAGGGTAAGCATTAACCGGATAGCCTAGCTAAGCAATTTACGTGTGCCTTTATTCCATTTATTTATATGATAGTCTGAAAGGATGAGTTGTAAGTTGTATCTCTGAATCTCTGAATTCTGTCGAGTTTTTGATCATACTTAAGTCATACACTATATATACGATATAAATAACATTGAACGCCAAAGAAGAGCATGGAGCGTGCGAGCCAACATACTTGTTAGGAGATTCAACATGTTCAGTCCTCCGCTAAATAAGTAACTATTCCAGACATACACTATGAGTTTTTATACAAGATATATACAAATCGTCATGGTCAGACTGCGAGTACAATATAACCACGCTCACAGGGCACTGTTCGGCCTCCCCAGGTAATGCAGCGCCTTGCAGATGTTCGCAGAGGGAAGGGTGCATGGGTTCGTTGCTTTGATGTGCCGTAGAGTAGCCGGGACAAGTTAGCGCTACCGGAGATCGGAAAACTCTCTTGTCCAGGCCGTTGCCCAGTGGCAGGGTGCGCCCCTACTTTCTCTCGAGAATTTCCCTCAAGCCACCGTAGCATAAGTTCTAAATAAGTTATTTTTTTTTTTTTTTTTTAATATTCTATTTCCACATAACGTAACTTTTTTTTAAATGTATTATTTTATATGGCAGACATAGCATTGCACTAACCGCTTTGTTCTGCTTAAATAAAGACATTATTAATATTATTATACGTACTAAATACACTTAAAATGTATACCCCAAATAACAGAAGAAAACTAAGTGACTTAACTTTTTTTACTGTTGTGAACTCCTGCACCTAATCATCTTCAAAGTATCTCATCGATCTTCTCGGCAAAACGTATTATTCTGCTACAATAATTCCAGGACTCACTATCAAATACATTCACCCATTTGTCACCTACATGCACATGGAAACAAATTCACCTCTTAATAATTTATTGTAAATTTAGCCATGTTTAAATAAACCCGAATGACATTTTTACCTAGCAACTTTTAATTTAGGAGCATCGCATAGGAGTTACTGTATATATATTTTTATTATCCTTTATCTACAATCCTTTATGTACAATCCAAAATATTGTTTACCTTTTTTCTTTCTCGGTTCTATATTATACTTGTATTGTGTATTTTTTGATGTCATCTAAAATTTTAACATACGTTGCTTTTTTTCACTACGTCAGGTACTTAATATATATATTACGCATTTGTGTATGCATTATGTATCATGTACATCAGATTATCACTTCTTTAATTTAATTTTAGTTTTGCATTATCTGCAATTTAAAAACTTTTTAATTTTCTTTTAAAAAATAAAGTCAGGCACTTATGTATTATTTTTAATTTATTTCAAATGTTACACTTATATACCTACTAAGTATCATATTCTTTTTTCGTTCTCTTTAAATCTATTTTTTCTGTCTGTATTGTGCACAAAATCATGTAAAATGTTAAAAATGTTTAAAATCCCATCATGGCGTTATTAATCAATAAATAAATATCTAATTTAACAGAATGATTAACATAAACAATAAATAAACTCGAATGAAACAATCGAACTTTGTTATAAACTCTTTTTATTTTATGTTCATAAACAATAATTATTAGCCTGAAACACTCATCCAAATTTAAAAAACTTTCCGAGAAAAGATAAATGTCGCCGACAGGACTCGAACCTGCACCCTTCTGATTGCCGGTCAGATGCTCTACCTTTTTATTATTATTATTATTTTTTTATCAAAGTGTGATTGTTTCATTTGATTATAATGAATAATCATAAATTGCTAGCTTCATGCTACAGAATAATAAACTATTCGCGGATTATTATTTAAAACGCGGATTTTTTTTTGCAATATAAATTAAGGGTTAACGACGCTTTTTGTTAAATATGTTAATAAATGCTTTATTAACATATTGAATTTCATCAAAAAACTAATCAGTTAAAAGGACGATATTAGTAATAAAAAATGAATTTTCAAAACTTACCAGACAGGCGCCCCGCGACGGGGGGAACGGATTATTAAGGTATAATAATTTTGTTAGCAAAATTCTAATAGCCTCTCGTTTTTAAATCAGGTAAACTTGGCAATTCTTTTTCAGGTGGTTCACTGGAAAAAAAAACAGCGTTTATTAAAACCTCTTGCAGCGGGGGTTTGCTCAATGTTTACAGTTTTACCAAATTAAAATCGTGTTGTAGTCAGCTTTTCTCGAAACCGACTTCCTGTAATTTAGCAAGGGTTTATTTTCAAATTGCACGATAAAAAGGAGGAAAAGTTTAAGGCCATTTTTGCTACGACACTTGAGCGCTAAGGGTGGAATTTAAAAAATGCAATAATTGATAAAGTTACCGCGCTTTGCGCATAGAAATGCATTTTAGCGAGGTTTAAAAAATATCTAAAGTAGGTAACCAAATGCATAAAGCAGAACAAATACTACCCAACGGTGAACTCTGGTAGCATTAAATTTTCTAAACTTTTTTGTCTGGAATCGCTGAGGTGTTTTATTTTTTTTGTTTTATGTTTAACGTTTTGTAGCTTAATAGATTATATCGATTTTGATTGATAAAATCGTTTTACTGGTAACGTCTTTTCCATAACAAGTTATGATGTTTTTAAATCTCAATTTAATCAACAGAATTAGAAAAGAAGCAAATTGCTACAATCAAAAGTGTTGAACAAGTGTGACACAGTGTAAATTTGTTATTTAAAATCAAAACATTATTGCAGAAAACTCACCAGAACGTGAAGCTCATATTTTAACTGACAAGACTCCCACTCTTGAAAATTATAATTTCCTCACGCGACGGAGTACAATTATTTCGAAAGCCTTTGGAAGGCTGCCTCAAATTACTGTCGGACACTATCAATTAGTCTAGAACAACGGCGGCCGGGCCAAGACCGGGAAGCTGTACTCGTGGCGCACAGGGCGGGGGCTCTCCTCACTACCTTTCGCAGGATCTGCTGTGGGGCTAAAAGAGGCTTTGAGGCGCCGGTAAAACGACGCGGCGGTCTTTTGTCGTCGTCGAGGTAATTTTATAATCAAAAGGCTGACCTCTCGATCTCGAAGAGGTAAATATTTATGTCGGCGAGCGCTGCGGCCGAGCGACCAGAAAACATTTAGCGATTTTAAAATAAGCAAAATACAACTTGTATTGGTGCTCAAATATAACCAACAATAATAAATTTATACTTTCAACCATTTTTCGTAACACTTTTTAACTCTTGCAAGGAAAACTGGTGGAAGTGGAATAGAATAGGTGCTGGGTACTAAAATGTACCTGTCTATTAAAATGCACCATTTTTTTGTATTTCTTGGGGATTAATTATATAACGGTGGACATTTGTCACATGAGAACGAGTTGTTTGTCCTACCCGTTCTTGAGTTCAACATCATTTTCCGGCCTCTGAGTTTCGTCTCTCCTAAATAATGGGTCTCTTCAAGACCTATATTCACTCTTTGCCTCCACACAGCAACCTTAGAGATGACATGGGCTCCGAGCAAAAATATTTTCCTGTGTGAAATTAATGTTAAAAAAAACTACCAGCCTTCGCCCGAGATTTGGTTCTGGATGAATTTCTCTATCGTCCGTAGATCATAATGAAAATGAACGGTAGATATTCGAAAAAGTTTAAAATATCATGACGACAGTTTTAACAGTTGGGTAGATTTTGCTACGTCGGATGAGCTGATTTCTGATTTATAAATATATTTATTAAAAGGTGTACAAATAATTGTTTTAATAAGTGATCAGTTATATGATAAATTATCTATCGCTATTATACCTCCACAGAAAACGAATGCAATTGTCAAGCATAATTTATTAAATAATATACCTAGTAATAAGAACGGATCGTATTTACGACTCGTTCTAAATGCTGCAGAGAGTTTTTAACGAAAACGTTAAAGGTGAAAATTTTATAAAGAACACTTGGTAAAACGATACTAATAGCGGCCTCTAGTTTTAACACTACAAAAACAAAATTGGTTTCATATACGCATTCAAAATAGCAAATGGCAGATTGAACGCCCTGGATTTAACGAGCCTTATTACCCTGCATGTACCCAGCCGCAACACGAGGCATACGGCTCTGTATAACAATCCAGCGTCTTCAAATAATTATTTCGAGAACTCTCCTATTCAAAGATTGCACAGACTTGGTAATGAGTTCAGTTCAATTGATGTTTACCGTTACAACACTGTGTCCAAGCTAAAAATCAGTTTATTTGAATGTTTTTATTAAATTTATCAAGTTTTTTTTTTTTTCATGTGCATCGTTTTTTTCTGCAAAATACCCAATCAGGTATAATAAAGGCTTGCTGTTTTATAAACACGTATATTATAAACTGTTCATATTTTACAACGTCATAGTATTTATAATTCTACTGCCTTTATTACCCACCTATTGCGCTGAAACTAGCTACTTAAATAGTACCTACCTTCTCACTTCTTTTATACTTATGTTATTATATTATGCACTACACTACTTCTTATACTCTTTTGTACAACTTGCTGTTATAATGTAACCAGATGATAAACTATTATTCATTGTGATAATTACGCTGTAACTACATACTGTTATATTGTATCTACTTACTTCTTTTACACCTATTTATTATTTGATGTGTACATTATTGTATTCCTTTGTAAAACTATCTGATAAATGTATCAACATGTAAAAGCCTTCTAGACGTGAATAAATAAATAAATAAAAAATAAAAATAAATAAATTCCATCAATTTACGGAGACATTTTTTATGATCATTTTTCAAAGCACTGCCCGACTAGGGCGATGTTTATGCTAACCGTGAACGCTGTTAGCTTTTGATATAAAATTCATGCAAAGAGTGAAAAGATAATTTTGAAAACGTTTTCAAAGCCATAATTTGCACGCTTGTTGCACTTTTGCAGCGATAAAGGAGAGCCGTGAGGCCGCAAAGGGGATTTACTGCACACATTATACATTTTATAGACAAACAGGTGTTGTTTACGGTATGGGCCCAAAAAAGCATGGCGAATTCTATTATTTATGGTGTCATAAAAAGGAACGAAGAGAGGATTATTTATATAGAGAATACCCATGTAGATACTACGGGCATACATAGATTTATTTTTTGTACAAGACAGATTCCTGTGATTATGGTTATATTAAGCTGACCGATATAATACTTGTATTGATATATTGAAAGCAAATTTACAGTAAAAGTAAAATAAGTTTTTGTAGTTTTTATTTTTTATTTATGTGGCACCTCTCAAGAGCGCCCTATAGATTCTCTTTGGTACACAGACAGGCAGTGGCGTGCATTTCTTTTTGAAAAAGGGTTAGCTGTAGCTTCTAGGTGTTGATTATCACCACTACATCATAATGATAAATCCCGATAATCTTAGATTTACTAACCCTTACCACTCCTTTGTCGGGTGCCAGCCGACATCAGTATTTGTACGCTACAACTCAGTAGTCAGTTATCGGCTGGCGACCGACAAGATAAGACGTTGGCGCGCGATGTATTTTCGCGCGCAAAACTTGACACGTGACGTTGTTTAATAATAATAATAATCGGATGATTTTTATAGCGCCGTTTTTGTGAAAAATCACCTCGTGTGATTATTCGAAAAAAAACATTTAAATTGACGTTTTAATAAGATTTTGATAGTTTTCCGTTTTTGCTTAACTATAAAATAACCTTTTTGTAACTGCCTATCAATAAATTAATATTTGACATTATTTAAATTAGAGTTGGCTGACAACAAAGTGTGGTAAGGGTTAATAAATTATTCCCCTGAGCGTCACTTCGTTTGTTTTTATTACATTTTTTTTAATAAAGCTCGTGTTGAAATGATTAAAATAAAATATTTCATTGGCTGTGACTGATGACTCATAATTTCTAATGTTTTTATTCTTCATTTAATTATGCTTACTTCTCTCTAATAAATGAATTAAAAATGATTTTGTATTCACCACTTTATTAATATACATATATCTACATGTTTCGAAAGCGATGTTTTCCCCATCAAGAATATGTAGAATACTAAAAAATAATAATGTCAAATATAGACAAATGATAAATACAGAACACGATAATGTAAGAATGAACAAATTATAAACATAATAAAAAATTGATTAAAGTAGGTAAATAATTAATCAAAAATGTAAAAAAATATATATTGTAAAACGTTGAATAACAAATTTATATTAGAATTTACAAAAATATTTTTATTATTAATAGCAATATTAAAATAAATTCAGAGGACGGTATTAAAAAAAAAATTTTGATTATTAATTAATTTTAATTCACTGTGGGCTTTTTCTGATTTCAAAAATTTTTTAAATTTTAAAATTTCTAAAAACGCTTTTTCTGATTTCTAAAATTTCAAACTTTTCTATTGGTATACAATTTGCATTTGCATGTAAAAATTTTAGACCTTTATTTATATGAATAGAATGATTGGTTTCTAAAATATGATTGGCAAATTCAGAATAATTGTTATTATTTAAACACCATAGGTGTTCCTTAACTCATATTTCTTTCGTTTGTATTCGTCTTTCTTGGGGTATACATAGCTTTCCAACATGTATGGACTGCACGCCACTGCAAACCGCGTAACTATATTGCCACCCGGCGGGGCAACGCTGCGAAGCGGGTTAAGGACGGAGATGTAAGAATTTGTTCAGGAAGAACTTCAAGTTCCAGGAGGGTCCAGAATCAATTAAGTAGGATTGACAAACAACGCCGGTAGCTCGTTCCTCAATCGCGCCGTCTACGTCTTTCTGAAAAACATGTCGTAGAAATGACAAATTCTCATAAAACTGACACTAATCGTGAACGGGCGTTTCGTTCGTATCCGTCGAGTTTCTCGCATGTGTTATAATACTACTCCTACTTACTTGCATCACCACAAACGACAGCCAAGAGCAAATGACTACCGGGAACCAGAACAACCCGAGATCACCCCTAAAACTGGAACAATAACGATCCTGCCACAAGGAGGTTATAAAACTTCCCCCGAAAGGCAAGCCATCGACATTGTGACTTCAGCCTCAAAACATTTCTGCTTTGTATAATAATTTTAATTGCTTTACTGAAATTATATTATTATAATGTATTAATTGTGAGAAGTATATTCACAAGACCACAACAATACAACACATTTAAATAAGTCGACGGCAGTCACGTCATTATATAAAAATTTGTGCGGGAACAACACCTATATTTATATTTGATTATTTACACTCTTAACCTATAAATTGTTATATTATAATATATAAAATGTTCATCTAAGTGAGAGTGCCATTCGTAAATATTTTAAAATGTGGTTTTAATTTTCGTACATATAATGTATATGCTATTTTCAAATTATATTAAGTTAAGTTATTTTGTATAGATTTTCTTGCTATTTTGATATATGTATTTTATATTTGATTATTTATACCTCTAGTTTATTCTAAATTGTGCATGTAAATGAGTCTGCTGCTTATGAATATTTTATGTCATAGTTTTAATTTGACATCGTCTAGTGAGACGGGTAAAGTACATGTAAATGTTTAAATTTTATGCCAATAAGCGCGCGTTGGAGCACTTTATTCCGTTTTTAACGCAAAATTTAATACATATTCTTTGATCCATTTTTTTCAACAGTAAAAAATCGAAGAACACACAAAAACGTGACTAACCTTTCCAGTTGTCAAAAAAAAACCACTAATCCAAAGTGGCTAATAATCCTAACATATGATAAACGTATGTGTACCACCAAACAAAAAAAAATCGATAATCGAATGTACACAGCCCGCGAAAATTCAAAATTCACCTTTTCTTTTGAACAAACCTCGTATACTATAATAACAGATATACTATGTAGTATATCTGCTATTTTACAATTATATTAGGTTAGGTTAGTTAGTGTAAAGCGCACTTGAGGTGAACCTTCACAAAACTTCGCTATAGAAATTAACTGTTATCATTATTATTAATAGATTTCGAACTCCCTCACAGAACAGATAATCTAATGTCACAATTATTTTCTCAGCAAATCGGTTTCACCGGTAATAAATCATTTTATGCACTATAAAAATTGAAATCGGGTGGGACTAAATAAAATCACATAAGTAAGCCGTGGCAATGTAGATAAACCACAGTTTGAAAATAGCCTTTAACCCCGATATAGCTGTCAAAATATTAAAAAGCTAAAATACTTGCGGAATTTAATAACATTATTAAATTTGATTTACATTAAATTACAAAAAAAAAATAGTTTTCCCCTTGAATCTGTTTAGATAGAATACAAAATCTGAAAACAAACACAGCAATTGTAACATGTACCGGTACATATCAGATTGCATCTCTCGAACTAATGCAGCAATATTATTTTAATATTCATGTCCCAGCCAGTGTTAATGGAGAAGATAATATTATTCTTGCAGGCGGCATCCAGCATCTCGCCTCGGAGCCTCCCAGCCTCCCGGAGGACGGGAAGAGTTTATAAGCCATATTACTAAGCTGAAGGAAAAGGACCCCGAGAAAGCTGAGAAGAGTTAAGCGCGCCATCGACTCGACTGACTCGAAACTCTCATAAGATCACGCTGGAGTTTTAAAAGATAAGAGACGAGCTTCCGGGTAATCTGCCTAGCCGGATACCTACACATGTTCATATATGCAGAGTGGGGACTACTTTATCCTGTCGCGTGTTAAATCCACTGGGGTAGTCGAGAAACCATATTATCAAGTTTATAAAAAACTAAATCATGATGCCATGACCAAGATTTACGCATTTTTTTATACACGCACTTACAGTAAAGAGATTCTTGCTTGTGTAGTGATGTACTTTAACGTGGGACTATAAGAGGGGTCTGCGGGCGGGTGTTCCAAACTATTTCGAACCAATTTGAACAACTATCGGCGTGCACATACATATATTCCAACGTGCGTACATTCCTTTGAAATATCGAGAATCCATTACCATTAGTTTTTGCGTGTACTGAATGCAAAGCAATTTGAAGTATTTAGCAAGGGTCTAATGTTTAAAAAACTTTTTTTTTTCACTTAAAAAAGATAAAAATTTTGTTTTTGTGATTGACATTACAACCCCTTGGGTTAACAATTTTTTATCGAACAAAGCATTGTTATTTAAAAATGGGCTATAGAGGGATTTACATTATAGCTTTTCACTCGAAAAATTGACATGTCAGAAAGATATTATTTTGCCGAAAGAATCCATACTCATTATGGATAAATAAATAAATAATACTCGCTGGTGCAAAAGACAGGTCAGGAATGAGGTTTGCAAACTATTCTTCGCTCTCCTTTGGTGCCATGGCATATTTCCGTTGGTTACGTTAAAGATGTCGAATTGGCACGTGGAATATCAGATGAGGGATGGAAAGAAAGATGAATGAATGGAAGATCGAGTTGTTTGGCGGTCCGTCCTCTCTGCCTATCCCTGCGGGGAAACGGCGTGATGGTTAGTTAGTTAGTTAAGCTAAAGAGCCTACACTGTATCGTGGTTAAACATGGTAACATTTCATTAACTAGTGCGGCTCACAGTTTACTTGAAAATTATAAATAAATTAGAATCAGGTCGATGGTTTACAAACCAAGCGGAAATGAATTTTCGCGACACCGTCTGACTGCGGTTCAGTATAGATAACGTGTTTATTTGACATAAATGAAAGTTGATGTCTCCAGCGGGCAAAATAAAAAAAAATCTATTTAAAAATGAAAATAAGAAATTAACAAAGATGTTAACCAAAAATGTTCAACATCATACCCGATACATGGAAATCGAAAAGTGCAATTGGTCTATGATTGGCTTCTTGGTTTAGGGAGAGTCAAAAGTGAACATATGCTGACTGACAGTTAATTTTTTTTAATTTCAAACATGTACATTAGTGGCGCTTTGGCCTTATTACTATTACCATCTCATGGCTCGATTTGCTTTACTGAATTTGTGTTGCATTGTTTGTGCTCTTTGAGCTAGCTAGAGGTAATTTTTCACAAAAAACGGCGCTATATCCAATTATTATTATCATGACTATTAAAAACAATATGTTTTTAAATAAATCTTATTCCACCTCAGCATAGGAACCCCAAGTGAGGAGGACTAAGAAAAAAACATTACAGATTGTCTTATAAGCTTTGTAAAATTTTGTTACCTGCATGAAAAAATATATAGTGAAATAAAAAAAGTAGTTACAATTTATATGCCCATACATTTCATTAATAAAAAATTAAAATAAATTCTTTCGTGTTTAATTCGTAGTACTAAATTATAATTTTTTTTTATGGAAATCAAATTTAATAATGTTGCTATTAAATTCTGCAAGTATTTCAGTTTTTTTTATTATTGTGACAGCTGTATAGACGTTCAAAATCGTTTCAGACCGTCTGAAAATGTAAGGAATGAAAGGAACCCCAGTCCATTTTTTTTAAAATCTGTATTGACGTTCTAACTTGAATTGCAGGATTTTTATTTAATGTTCATTTTAATAGTTAAATTTTTCAATCCCGTTAAAATAGACGAAATCTAAGGCTTGTTGGTAGTGAAGTCAGTGGGCCGTAAAATTTGGCGTTAGATTCACTTTAGAAACTACAGTTTCTATGCAAAAATTCGAAATATTTCTAATTCCAAAAATATAATTATTTTTAATTAAGGGATACATTGTAAAATGTCAACATCTCGTCACTTTTATTTTTGCAGTATACCAACGTGTTAAGATGCAACCTAGCCGCACATTCATTCATTTTTTTCGTCATCCCAAAATCCCGAATCTCGTTTTTGTGGTCATGTCTTAACAAGAATTAACTTATCGAACATTATTATATATATTATATTCATGGTAAACCATAACTAAACACAAGTAATAAAATTATGTTCTTTTTTTAGAAACTTTAACTCAAAGAAAAATAACAATATTTACAGTTCATACATGGCGCATAAATTACGTTCATTGGGCTGGTTGAGTCCTCCGCCACAACACAAGTGATATCTTCCGCTTACTGTGCTGGTAATTGGAGATTTTCAAATATTGTCTAATTCGTTACCCGGAACACAAATCCAAAACCAGAATACGACCGGACGAAACCCGCGAATGCAATGGTACCAACGGAACATGACATTATAATGAGATGGTTTTTTATACACTTTTGAATAACGATTTATAATTTTGACGTATACTTCCATATAATAAAAGTTACATAATATTAAGAATCGGCGTTGACTGGTCTAAACGATTTTTTTTATTATTATTATTATTTGAAATTCAGAGCGGGTTTAACCATTGTTTTGATATGCCAGTACTTTAGAACAGTTGCAGTATTGATATTTAATAATGTTTCCATGAGATTAAATACGCCACAGGAGAGTATTAAACATTTCATGAATGGAAATAGTCACAAACAAATAAGTTCTGAAGCATATGGATAAAGAACGGGATGTAATTAAGACCGTAAAGCGCAGGAAATTCAGATACTTTGGCCATTAATGAGGAACGACTCATGCTGCTAACTATGTCTATAAAGAGAAGTAAAATTAGTTATATACTACTCTATTTCAACACACATAACTACTGGTTCCGCAGTGCTGTAAGGTAACAGTGCTGTTAGAAATCCGCCGGACGAAATATTTAATAACATGAATGTTTTTAATATACGTAAATTTTACTAAAAAAATCTCTTATTTAAACTTCAAAAAAATATATCCTAATACTCCTCCGCCGAAGATAAATACTCAACCAGGGCAATAAGTCAAAATATACTGGTTATTTCCAAATGTAATACATATTTTGGACAGAGGAATAATAAATTTCATTCTAATGTCAAACCAAATCAATTTTAAAAATTACCGAAATGAATACATTTAAAAATAAAGTCAAAACATGACTGGAAGAACTGAGTGATTATGAATTTGTTTTTCAGGTTTTTTTAATGTTTTTTGACGTTTTTGACCATTTTAGAGAAATAAGGACGATTTTAGCTTAATTTGGTAAAATTTGACAGTTTTTGACATTTTTTATGTTGTTTGACGTTTTTCGATCAATCTTAACGAATTAGGACGATTTTGGGCTTAATTTGGTATCATTTAACAATGTTTGACGGTTTTTGTTGTTTTTTTATGGTTTTCGACGTTTTTTGACCATTCTAGACGAATAAGGACGATTTTAGGTATAATTTGGTATCATTTGACAATTTTTGACGTTTTTTGACCATTCTGGAGACTTTAGGAAATTTTACGTTTAATTTGTGATCATTTGCCAATTTTTGATTGTTTTTCATGTTTTTTTGTTATGGTTTTTAACATTTTTTGACCATTCTGGACGACTAATGACGATTTTGGGCTTAATTTGGTATCATTTGACAATGTTTGGCCTTTTCTGACGTTTTTTGATGTTATTTGGTGTTTTTTGACAACTCGGGACGACTTAGGATGATTTTGGGCTTAATTTGGTATCATTTGACAAAGTTTGACGATTTTGACGTTTTTTTAACGTTTTCGACATTTTTGACCATTCTGGACGAATAAGTACGATTATGGGCTTAATTTAGTATCATTTGACATATCACGTTCCGACCCTTGCAAAGAAATTCCCAGCAGAAATTATTGTTTTGCAAAGAGAACCGATTGTTCTGATTTTTATAGGAAATCTTGTCGAGTCCTTCAAATTTTGAATACAACTTCCATCAGTCAGATGCTGCCCCAGAAAACGGTCGTCATGTTCAGTTTTTTGACGTTTTTTATGGTTTTTGACGTTTTTTGAACGTTTTGGACGACTTAGGAAGATTTTGGGCGTAATATGGTATCATTTGACAATTTTTGACGCTTTTATTGTTTTTGACATTTTTTGACCAATCTGGACGTCTTAGGAGTTTTTTGGTGTTAATTTGGTATCATTTCACAATTTTTGACGTTTTTTGACCAATCTGGACGACTACGGACGATTTCTATATTAATTTGGTATCGTTTGAAATTTTTTGACGTTTTTTAATTTTTTTATGGTTTTTGACGTTTTTTGAACGTTCTTGGCGAATTAGGAAGATTTTGGGCTTAATTTGGTATCATTTGACAATTTTTGACGTTTTTTTAAAGGTTTTTTGACGTTTTGGGTGGTTTGTCGCCCATTCTGGAAGACTTAAGAAGATTTTTGTCTTAATATTGTATCACTTGACAAATTTTGACGTTTTTTTTAGGTTTTTTATGGTTTTTGACGTTTTTTTTTGTTTTTTGCCTATCCTGGACGACTTTGGAAGATTTTGGACTTAATTTGGTATCATTTGACAATGTTTGACGGTTTTATTCATTTTTTTATGGTTTTTGACCATCACCGTAACTCGCCGTAAGTCACCGTAATTCGCCGTAAGTCATCGTAATTCAACGTAAATCACTGAATAATCACAGTAATTAATGGTAAATTACCGTCATTTACCATAATGCACGGTAATTCACCGTAAACTTTTCAGAAAATCACCGTAATTTACCGTAATTCGCGGTAGTGCACCGTAAATTTGCAGTAAATTGCGTATATTCACGGTAATTCACCGTAAACTTTTTGGAAAACCACCGTTAATCACCGTCATTCACCGTAAATCACCGTAATTCATCGTAATTTCCAGTAATTTACCTTGAACATTTCAGAATATCACCGTAATTTACCGTAATTCACCGTAAATCACCGTAAATCATCGTTATTCACCGTAATTCGCCGTAAGTCATTGTAAATCAACAATATTCACCGTAAGCTTTTCAGAAAATCACCGTAATTTACCGTAATTCGCAGTAGTTCACCGTAAATTCGCAGTAAATTACGTATATACACCGTAATTCACCGTAAACTTTTTGGAAAACCACCGCTAATCACCATTATTCACCGTAAATCACCGTAATTCACCGTAATTCACCGTAATTCACCGTAACTCTCCGTAATTCACCGTAAATCACAGAAAATCACGATAATTCACCGTAATTTACAGTAATTCACCGTAAACTTTTAATAAAATCACCGTAATTTACCGTAATTCACCGTAAATCACCGTACATCATCGTTATTCACCGTAATTCGCCGTAAGTCATTGTAAATCGACATAATTCACCGTAAACTTTTCAGAAAATCACCGTAATTTACCGTAATTCGCAGTAGTGCACCGTAAATTTGCAGTAAATTGCGTATATTCACGGATATTCACCGTAAACTTTTTGGAAAACCACACCAGCACCCACCGTATACTTACAGTAATTAGAATATCACCGTACTTACTGTAATTCACCGTAAATCACCGTAAATCATTTGTTATTCAATGTAATTCGCCGTGTCATTGTAAATCAACAATATTCACCTCTAAGTTTTTCAGAAAATCACTGTACTTATCACCTGCAGTAGTTCACTGTAATTCGCAGTAAATTACGTATATACACCGTAATTCACCGTAAACTTTTTGAAACCACCGCTAATCACCATTATTCATCAAAATCACCGTAATTCACCGTAATTCACCGTAATTCACCAATTCACCGTGGGGCCTCTGTAATTCACCGTAAATCACAGAAAATCACGATAATTCACCGTACTGCCAGTAATTCACCAAACTTTAATAAAATCAGCGTACTTACCGTAATTCATGGTAATTCACCGCAAATCACCGTGCAATTGTAAACTTTTCAGATAATCACCGTAATTCAGGGTAAACTTTTGGAAAACTACTATAAATCACCGTAATTATGGTAAATCAACAACGTTATTTCACCGTAAATCAGCGTACTTGCCTTTTGGGTCATCGTGGCTCCAACGTAACCATAAATCACAGTAATTATCAAATCACCTACTGCCATCACAGTAACTCACCGTTAGTTTTTCAGAAAATCAACGTAATTTACCGAGTTTCACGGTAATTTTACTTTTAGAAACTTTTCAGAAAATCACCGTAATTCACGGAATACTTTTTGAAAAACCACCGTAAATCACTTTAATTTACTGTAAATCAAAGTTAATTCACCGTAAATCACCGTAATTTGCAGTAAGTCATCGTAATTCAACGTAAATCACAGTAAATCACAGTAATTCATCGTAAATCACCGTCATTTACCGTAATTCACAGTAAGCTTTTCAGAAAATCACCGTAATTCACCGAGTTTCACCGTAATTCACAGTAAATCACCGTAATGCATCGTAATTCACCGTAAACTTTTCAGAAAATCACCGTAATGCACCGTAATTCACCGTTAACTTTTCAGAAAATCACCGTAATTTAGCGTAATTCGCGGTAGTGCACCGTAAATTTGCAGTAAATTGCGTATATTCACGGTAATTCACCGTAAACTTTTTGGAAAACCACCGTTCATCACCGTCATTCACCGTAAATCACCGTAATTCATCGTAATTCACAGTAATTTACCTTGAACATTTCAGAATATCACCGTAATTTACCGCAATTCACCGTAAATCACCGTAAATCATCGTTATTCACCGTAATTCGCCGTAAGAAATTGTAAATCAACGTAATTCACCGTAAACTTTTCAGAAAATCACCGTAATTTACCGGAGTTCACCGTAAATTCGCAGTAAATTATATAGACGTATATAGACCGTAATTCACCGTAAACTTTTTGGAAAACCACCGTTAATCACCATTATTCACCGTAAATCACCGTAATTCACAGTAACTCACATTAAACATTTCAGAAAATCACAGTAAATCAGGATAATTCACCGTAATTTACAGTAATTCACCGTAAACTTTTAATAAAATCACCGTAATTTACCGTAATTCACGGTAATTAACCGTAAACTTTTCTGAAAATCATCGTAAATCAGCATCATTAACCGTAATTCACGGTAATTCACCGTAAATCACCGTAATTCACAGTAAACTTTTCAGATAATCACCGTAATTCAGGGTAAACTTTTTGTAAAACTACCGTAAATCACCGTAATTTAATGCAAATCAACGTTATTTCACCGTAAATCAGCGTAATTTGACGTAAGTCATCGTAATTCAACGTAAATCACAGTAATTCATCTTAAATCACCGTCATTTACCCTAATTCACAGTAATTCACGTAAACTTTTCAGAAAATAACCGTAATTCCCCGTGTTTCACCGTAATTCACCGTAAATCACCGTAATACAGCGTAATTCACAGTAAACTTTTTGAAAAACCACCGTATTTTACCGTAATTCGCGGCAGTTCAAACTAAATTCGCAGTTAATTATGTATATTCACCGTAATTCAACGTAAACTTTTGTAATTCATCGTAATTTACCGTAATTTATTTTAAGTCACCGTAAATTAGCGTCATTAACTGTAATTCACTGTATTTCACCGTAAATCACCGTAATTCATATTAATCATTTCAGAAAATCACAGTAAATCAGGATAATTCACCGTAATTTACAGTAATTCACCGTAAACTTTTAATAAAATCACCGTAATTCACAGTAATTAACCGTAAACTTTTCTGAAAATCATCGTAAATCAGCGTCATTAACCGTAATTCACGGTAATTCACCGTAAATCACCGTAATTCACAGTAAACTTTTCAGATAATCACCGTAATTCAGGGTAAACTTTTTGGAAAACCACCGTAAATCACCATTATTCACCGTAAATCACCGTAATTCACAGTAACTCACAGTAACTCACATTAAACATTTCAGAAAATCACAGAAAATCAGGATAATTCACCGTAATTTACAGTAATTCACCGTAAACTTTTAATAAAATCACCGTAATTTACCGTAATTCACAGTAATTAACCGTAAACTTTTCTGAAAATCATCGTAAATCAGCATCATTAACCGTAATTCACGGTAATTCACCGTAAATCACCGTAATTCACAGTAAACTTTTCAGATAATCACCGTAATTCAGGGTAAACTTTTTGTATAACTACCGTAAATCACCGTAATTCAATGGATCAACGTTATTCTTCCGGCAAAATCAGCGTAATTCGCCGTAAGTCATCGTAATTCAACGTAAATCACAGTAAATCACAGTAATTCATCGTAAATCACCGTCATTTACCCTAATTCACAGTAATTCACGTAAACTTTTCAGAAAATAACCGTAATGCACCGTGTTTCACCGTAATTCACCGTAATTCAATGCAAATCAACGTTATTTCACCGTAAATCAGCGTAATTTGCCGTAAGTCATCGTAATTCAATGTAAATCACAGTAAATCACAGTAATTCATCGTAAATCACCGTCATTTACCGTAATTCACAGTAATTCACGTAAACTTTTCAGAAAATAACCGTAATGCACCGTGTTT
Organism: Halesus radiatus; assembly: GCA_022606495.2. NCBI lineage: Eukaryota > Metazoa > Arthropoda > Insecta > Trichoptera > Limnephilidae > Halesus > Halesus radiatus. Next base: position 60,908 of record JAHDVE020005508.1, read on the forward strand.
CACCGTAATTCACCGTAAATCACCGTAATACAGTGTAATTCACCGTAAACTTTTTGAAAAACCACCGTAATTTACCGTAATTCGCGGCAGTTCAAACTAAATTCGCAGTTAATTATGTATATTCACCGTAATTCAACGTAAACTTTTTATATTCATCGTAATTTACCGTTATTTATTTTAAATCACCGTAAATTAGCGTCATTAACTGTAATTCACTATATTTCACCGTAAATAACCGTAATTCACATTAAAATTTTCTGAAAATCACCGTAAATCAGCGTAATTCACAGAAAATCAACGTTATTTCACCGTAAATCAGCGTAATTTGCCTTAAGTCATCGTAATTCAACGTAAATCCCAGTAAATCACAGTAATTCATCGTAAATCACCGTATTACCGTTATTCACAGTAATTCACAGTAATTTACAGTAAGTTTTTCAGAAAATCACCGTAATTCTCCGAGTTTCACGGTAATTCACCGTAAATCACCGTAATGCACCGTAATTCACCGTAAACTTTTCAGAAAATCACCGTAGTTCACGGAAAACTTTTTGAAAAACCACCGTAAATCACTTTAATTCATTGTAAATCAACGTTAATTCAACGTAAATCATAGTAAATCACAGTAATTCATCTTAAATCACCGTCATTTACCGTAATTCACAGAAATTCACCGTAAACTTTTTAGAAAATCACCGTAATTCACAGTAATTCAACGTAAACTTTTCTGAAAATCACCGTAATTCATCGTAATTAACCGTAATTCACTTTAAATCACCGTAAATCAGCGTAATTCACAGTGAACTTATCAGAAAATCACCGTAATTCAGGGTAATTCACTGTAAATCAACATTATTTCACCGTAAATCAGCGTGATCTTCCGTAAGTCATCGTAATTCAACGTAAATCACAGTAAATCACAGTAATTCATCGTAAATCACCGTCATTTACCGTAATTCACAGTAATTCACAGTAAGCTTTTCAGAAAATCACCGTAATGCACCGTAATTCGTGGTAAGTCATCGTAAATCAACGTAAATTATAGTTAATCACTGTAATTCATCGTAAATCACCGTAATTCAAAGTACATTTTTCTGAAAATCACCGTAATTTAGCGCAATTCGTGGTAGTTCACCGTAAATTCGCAGTAAACTTTTTCGAAAACCACTGTAATTTATCGTAATTCACTTTAAATCACCGTAAATCAGCGTCATTAACTGTAATTTACTGTAATTCACTGTAAATCACCGTAATTCACATTAAACTTTTCAGAAAATCAGCGTAAATCACCGTAATTCAAAGTAAATCAACGTTATTTCACAGTAAAACAGCGTAATTTGCCGTAAGTCATCGTAATTTAACGTAAATTGAAGTAAATCACAGTTATTTACCGTAATTCACAGTAATTCACCGTAAGCTTTTCAGAAAATCACCGTAATTATCCGTGTTTCACCGTAATTCACCGTAAATCACCGTAATGCAGCGTAATTCACCGTAAACTTTTTGAAAAACCACCGTAATATACCGTAATTCGCGGCAGTTCAACGTCAATTCGCAGTTAATTACGTATATTCACCGTAATTCAACGTAAATTTTTGTAATTCATCGTAATTTACCGCAATTCATTTTAAATCACCGTAAATTAGCGTCATTAACTGTAATTCACTGTATTTCACCGTAAATCACCGTAATTCACATTAAACTTTTCAGAAAATCACCGTAATTTAGGGTAAACCTTTTGGAAAATCACCGTAAATCACCGTAATTCAATGTAATTCACCTTAAATCACCATAATTCACCATAAGTCACCGTAATTCACAGTAATTTACCTTAAACTCCTCAGAAAATCATCGTAAACTTTTCAGAAAATCACCGTTATTCACCGTAATTCACCGTAATTCACCATTCATCACCGTAATTCATCGTAATTCACAGTAATTCACCAAAAACATTTCAGAAAATCACAGTGATTCACCGAAATTCAACGTAAACTTTTGTAATTCATTGTAATTTACCGTAATTCACTTTATATCACCGTAAATCAGCGTCATAAACTGTAATTCAACGTAATTCACCGTAATTCACCTGTATTCACAGTAATTCACATTAAACTTTTCAGAAAATCACCGTAATTCACCGTTAATCAACGTGAATTTCGGTGATTCACATTCCCCCAAACACATACTAAGCGCAGAGTCGTCCAGAATGGTCAAAACACGTTAAAAACTATGAAAAACGTCAAAAATTGTCAAATTTCTAGAATGGTCAAAAATGTAAAAAAAACATAAGAAAAAGTCGTCCTGAACTGTCAAAAAACATCAAATAACGTCAAAAGTTTTAGGCTTAATTTGGTATCATTTGACAATTTTTGGCCTTTTCTGACGTTTTTTGATGTTATTTGGTGTTATTTGACAACTCGGGACGACTTAGGATGATTTTGGGCTTAATTTGGTATCATTTGACAAAGTTTGACGATTTTGAGGTTTTTTTAACGATTTCGACGTTTTTTGACAATTCTGGACGAATAAGTACGATTATGGGCTTAATTTAGTATCATTTGACATATCACGTTCCGACCCTTGCAAAGAAATTCCCAGCAGAAATTATTGTTTTGCAAAGAGAACCGATTGTTCAGACTTTTATAGGAAATCTTGTCGAGTCCTTCAAATTTTGAATACAACTTCCATCAGTCAGATGCTGCCCCAGAAAACGGTCGTCATGTTCAGACCCGTGCAAAAAACTCCCGGCTGAGATTTTTGTTTTGCAAAGAGAACCAACCGATTGCTCAGATTTTTTTATGAAATCTTGTCGAGACCGTTAAGAGTTATTAAAATTTTGAATACAACTTCCATTGGTCAGTTGTTGCCCCAGAAAATGGTGGTCATGTTCAAACACTTGCGAAAAAATTCCCAGCTGAGATTTTTGTTTTGCAAAGAGATCCGATTGTTCAGATTTTTATATGAAATCTTGTCGAGAAGTTTAAGAGTAATTCAAAATTGGAATAGAACATCTGTCAGTCTTATGTTGCCCCAGAAAACGCTTGTTATGTTCCGACCCTTACGGGGAGAACCGATTGTTTAGATTTTTATATGAAATCCTGTCGAGTCCGTTCAGAGTAATTCAAATTTGGAATACAACTTACATCGGTCAGATGTTTCCCCAGAAAATGGTCGTCATGTTCAGACCCTCGCAAAAAATTTCACGGCTGAGATTTTTGTTTTGCAAATAGAACCGATTGTTCAGATTTTTTTATGAAAAATTGTCGAGACCGTTAAGAGTAATGCATATTTTGAATACAACTTCCATTGATCAGATGCTGCTCCAAAAAATGGTTGTCATGTTCCGACCCTTGCAAAGAAGATCCCAGCAGAAATTTTTTTTTGCAAAAAGAATTAAGTTTTGTTTTTTTTTTATGAAATCTTGACGAGAACCTTGTGAGTAATTCAATTTTGGAATACAAATTCCATTGGTCAAACGTTGCCTAAGAAAAAATTTCCGACTTTTGTATAGACGTTCGCAGGAGAAACTTTTGTTTTGCAAAGAGAATTAATTTTTCTGATTTTTTATGAAATCTTGTGGAGACCGTTAAAAGTAATTCAAATTTGGAATACAACTTGCATCGGTCATATGTTGCCCCAGAACACGGTTTTTACGTTTTGACCATTGCAAAGAAATTCCGCCCACAAATTTTGTTTGGGAGGGGAACCGATTGTTCAGATCAAATCTTGGGAAGTCCGTTAAGAGTAATTCAAATTTGGAATATAACTTCCATCGTTCACATGTTTCCCCAGAAAACGGTCGTCATGTTCAGACCCTTGCAAAAAAATTCCCAGCCGAGATTTTTGTTTTGCAAATAGAACCGATTGTTCAGATTTTTTTAGGAAATCTTGTCGAGACCGTTAAGAGAAATTAAAATTTGCAATACAACTTCCATTAGTCAGATTTTGCCTCGGAAAATGGTTGTCATGTTCCGACCCTTGCAAACAAATTCCCAGCAGAATTTTTGTTTTTGCAAAGAGAACCGATTGTTTAGATTTTTATAGGAAATCTTGTCGAGTCCGTTAAGAGTAATTCAAATTTGGAATACAACTTGATGTTAGATCTCTTGGTATTGGTGTTGCGGGTATGCGAAAAACTAACAGCGACAAATTAATCTTTAAAATGGCCTCACTACAAGACAAAAACAACTTCAAAGCGGAACTTAGCAAAGGACTCCAGGGACAAATAACAGTGACTGATGGTAAGCAACTCGAACCGCTACTAATTATAAAAGGGCTGATTAAAGGTGCTTCTGATGAAGACCTATTGAAGTCTCTAGAATCCCAAAATAAAGGATGTGAACTAGACTTCAAACAAAAACTCAGAATTAAATATAAAAAAAATCATAGGAACAAACTACTGTGCAACGTTGTCCTTGAAGCGTCACCAAAAAATTGGAAATCTTTGATAAATGCTGGACGAGTAAACGTAGGATATCAACGTCTTGTAGTAGAAGATCAATCGCCGGTGATGCAATGCTACCAATGCCTGGGTTTTGGTCACACCCAACGTTTTTGTACAGAGAAGATAACTTGCTTTCACTGTGGAGAAAGTCATAAATATGACACATGTCCCAACAAGGCGAAAGAACCAACGTGCTCAAATTGCACCGGAGTTTCAAGAACCCACCGGGCAACAAATCCAGATTGCCCACTCTGGAAGCTGATTGATGAGCGCTTCAGAGAAAGGATAGACTACGTGGGACACTGCTAAAGGCAACTTCAAGGAAAAAAAATGTTTCAACATACAAGAATACATCACTAAAAGCTCCTGTATGCGTATTATGTACATGAATGCTAGAAGCATTAGAAACAAAATTGACGAAATTGAAGAAACTCTAAAAAACATTTCAGAAACAGTTCATATTCTCGTAATCACGGAAACCTAGCTACGTAAAGGAGAGGAAACTTTTTTCAATATTGCCGACTACTCTGGAAATTTTGCTTCCCGTGAGATGGACAGAGGAGGAGGAGTCGCCATTTGCATGCATAATACACTCGACAATAAAAAAATCGAAGAATGCGGCAGTGAAAATACCTTTCTAGGAATTAGGATTACGGCAAAAAATATTAAACCTCTAAATCTGTATGTTTTTTACCGTAAGCCGAACTCAAATATAACAGACTTCTTTGACTCTTTAGAAATACTATTAAATAAAAACAAACAAGACACATTACTTATTGGAGATTTCAATATCGATATTTCAAAAGACACTGATATTGCACGGAAATATATTCACACCTTGAAATCGTATAACTTTTATGTATGTAACACAATATTTCCCACAAGAGTAACTAACAACAACAGTTCGCTAATAGACCACATAATTACAAATAGGACAAATAGTTCCGGAAAAATCTCAAATATTGATGATCCCCTTAGTGACCATAATATACTTATATTGGATTATGAAAATTCCCTAAAAAACCTCCCCAATAACAGATCCGCAAGAAACCTATCAAATGCTTACAAAATAAATTATCAAAAAATTAAATAACACACTTAAAACTTGTAAATTTACCCATTCGTCTGACGATGTAAACAAAAAATATAATAACTTCGCTGACTATCTCCAAAATGTTATGAATTCGTGTAAAACAAAACTAAAAACTAATATAGGAGACAAAAGACCTAACAATACTCCATGGTTTGATGCAGAACTTGATAGGTTGATTAAAAAACGAAATAGCATATTTAAACTTTGGAAACGAAATCAAGGAAGTATTCCTTTGACAACAGAAAAAATAAAGCTCGTAATACTGTCACCAACTATAGAAGATATATTAAAACTAAGTATTATACGAATTTGCTTAATGAAAACATGAATAAGCCACAACGAACATGGAAAACAATTAACTCCATTATATCAAATAGCTCCCGAAACCCAACAATAGCTTGTAAATTGCTAGTCATAAATGACGAAGAAGTAAAAGAACCAAAGGAGATTGCAACCGCTTTCAACACATATTTTCTCTCAGTTGGGGAGAGTCTCGCATCAGTCATAAAAACTTCAAAAACTGATTTAAATACCATCTACACGGCACTTCAAGCAAAACAATCTTTTAACATGATCAGGACAAATAAAACAGAAATCTTACGGATCATATCCAACCTCAAATCTAAAGCGGTAGCTGGTTCCGATGGTGTAACCTCTCTCCTTCTCAAAAACTGCAAGGAGGAACTGGTGGATGACCTCGTATTCTTAATAAATCTCTCTCTGTCAAAAGGTATCTTTCCAGACAAACTAAAAGTTGCAAAAATTATTCCTATACATAAAGACGAATGTAAAAAAATGTCCAAAATTATCGTCCAATCTCTATACTTCCAGCTATCTCCAAAATTTTTGAATGTGTCATCAAAGAAAGACTATTGAAATATCTTGAACAAAACAAAATTCTCACCTCAAAACAATACGGTTTCAGACGACGATCTAACACTAAATGTGCAGCTTTCGATTTCATATCAAATCTGCAGAAACATATTGACCATGGAGATTTTACAGCGGCAATATTTATTGATCTAAAGAAGGCGTTTGACACGGTGGACCATAACGTATTGATCGAAAACTGAAACATTTGGGTATTGTTGGTACTCCTCTGGAACTTTTCAGATCTTACCTATCAAATCGCTTTTTGGCAGTAGAACTGGGTGGAGAAATGAGTGAATTGGGTGAAATAACATGTGGAGTGCCACAGGGATCAATTCTTGGACCGTTGCTATTTCTAATATATGTTAATGACATAACAAAGTGGGGCATTAAAGGAACTCTTCAACTTTATGCGGACGATACTGTAATTTTTATAACAAAAAAAACCTAGCGGAACTCGAAATGGAAATGAATGCCGATGTTTCCCATCTCACAACCTGGTTGAGAATAAATAACTGACCCTTAACGTAAAAAAAACGCATTATTTACTATTCGGCAACAAGAAAAATTCCAGCCTCGATATCAAAATTGGTGACAACTGCCTCGAAAAGAAAACGACAACAAAATATTTGGGCCTTATAGTAGATTCTCAACTCTCGTGGGATCTCTACATAAATCATGTAAAGGAGAAAATTACCCCCATAACTGGTGTGCTATATAGACTTCAAGGATTACTACCCATTCCGTTACTAACTGCAGTATATTACGCCATGGTACATTCACACATTCCCTATCTCTGCTGTATCTGGGGCTTTGCCTCGAAGAAATTGATTGCTGATCTGCAGGTTGTTCAAAACCGAGCCCTCAGAAATGTTTTTGGACTTCCATGGGACAATCATGTCAGGGACATCTACTCAGTTTCCGGTATCCTTCCAATCACGATCCTTCCTAAGTATGAAATCACCAGCACCATCCTACAAATTACTCAACAATCAACTCACACTAACGTCAAGCCACTTCACAATCAAGACATCCACAACCACAATACTCGAAATAACAATAAAATCCGCATTCCTCAAACACACACTACAAAATATGGAATAAAATCTTTAAACTACATTGCCTACACACTTTATAATTCGCTTCCAGATATGTACAAAACCATCCAGAAAAATAAAAAATCCCAAAATGATGGTATAAAGGAATACTTTTTAAGGATTTTTAAAAATGAAAATCAGTAAATCCATATTTGTATATTTTGTTGTTCCTTTATATGTTTTCTCTTGTGTGTTGTTCTATTTAACTTGGCCTTATAAAATTATTTCTGTCTGTATGTGAAACCTCTATTTTTGATATTTTGCTGTCAATGTAAAATTGTATGTACTATCTCCTACTTATGTATTGTAAATTCCTCCCGTCCTAAAATGAGTTTTGAAACTCATCGGGATTGCTTTAGCAAGAAATAAATATATAAAAAAAAAAAAAAAAACTTCCATCGGTCAGATGCTGCCCCAGAAAACGGTGGTCATGTTCAAACACTTGCGAAAAAATTCCCAGCTGAGATTTTTGTTTTGCAAAGAGAACCGATTGTTCAGATTTTTATATGAAATCTTGTCGAGAAGGTTAAGAGTAATTCAAAATTGGAATAGAACATCTGTCAGTCTTATGTTGCCCCAGAAAACGCTTGTTATGTTCCGACCCTTGCGGGGAGAACCGATTGTTTAGATTTTTATATGAAATCTTGTCGAGTATGTTAAGAGTAATTTAAATTTGGAATACAACTTCCATCACTCAGATTTTGCGCCAGAAAACGGTGGTCATGTTCCGACAATTGCAAATAAATTCCCAGCAGAAATTTTGTTTTGCGGGGAGAGCCGAGTATTCAGATTTTTATATGAAATCTTGTCGAAACCGTTACGATTCAGGAAAATTTAACGCTTAAATTGTTATCAATTGACAATCTTTGAGGGTTTTTTACGTTTTTTCATGGTTTTTTGACGTTTTTTGAACATTGTGGACGAATAAGGACGATTTTCGGTATAATTTTTTATCATTTGACAATTTTTGGCGTTTTGTGACGTTTTTTGACAGCTCGGGACGACATAGGATGATATTGGTCTTAATTTAGTATCATTTGACAATGTTTGACGGTTTTTGACTTTTTTTTATGGTTTTCGACGTTTTTTGACGATTCTGGACCAATATAGACGATTTTAGGCTTAATTCGGTATCATTTGACAATTTTTGACGTTTTTTGATGTTTTTTATGGTTTTTGACTTTTTTTGACCATTCTGGACGAATAAGGACAATATTGGGCTTAATTTGGTATCATTTGACAATTTTTGACGTTTATTAACGTTTTTTGACCTTTCTGGACGTCTTAGGACGATTTTGGGAGTAATTTGTTATTATTTGACAAACTATATAAAGAAAAATAAAGCCAAATGGATATTTAGTAAAAAAAAGTGCAGGCCGCCTCAGAACAGGAAACCCTAGTGAGGAGGAGTGTGAATACTGTGACATTATACTTGTGTTATAATATGGATTATACTTATAATGTTTTACTAAAGTCACATACATGTACAACCTTTACATGGAAACTAATAAAAATTAATAATAATAAAAAAAAATAAACAAACATTACAATGATTGAAAAAAACAAATTTATCTGGTTAGATAGTTGCTTAACTATCACACATTTTATTCATTGTTTTTATGTTTAATTTGTAAAATTACATTTAATTATTTTTTTTTAATTATTGTAATTGTTCTTGTTTAGATTTAATGTACAAAAAAAATACACATTTTTCCCCAGGAATGTGTACAGAGAATAAAAGCCATACAACTCTGTTCTGGTACACACTTCTTCTTTTTAGCAAATCTACACAACTTAATATTCGTACTGTTCAGCAAATCTGTTTATTAACATATTCCGGTGAAAGTAAGAAATTAATTTTCTTGATTGTACCCTCCTAGGGATGTAATGTGCACACTGTCTATATGCCCCATTCGTTGTTTGTCAAGTGTAGTTTTAGCACCCAAAAGCCTCGGATATGTCGTTAATTGTTCCCCTTGAATTTCGTCTACTTTATCCGGTATCAGGACAAATCAATACCCCTTTTACATAGAAATAGAACCCTGGTACGTACCCCATCTGCAATCAGTATCCCTCACTCTCCTTACTGCTCGTATAAGGGTTAAATCGGCCGTCAAATAATAATTAACATTAAGTTCAGTGAACCCGAGATTACATCTCCCCCCAGCCTCCCAATTAGGCCAGGGAGCCCGTCACGTATGGTTGCATATCAGTTAATTAGATGATTGATGATCCTTTGTCTACTCGTTACTAAGAAAATTTTGTAAATAAAATCCTCAGTCCGTATATGCCCTAATTAAATACGCGTGAATCAGCAAGCCTTCATAATTATTTACGAAAAATACATTAATTTTAATTTTTAGCCCTTTATCCATAAAATAATAAATTATCACTTTACGTATTACCTATGTACGAGTAAACAATATATATACGAGTATATATAAGACATACTTATAATATGCGGATTTCACTTCTACAAATGGATGCCCAAACTTCATGTGTACCGTGGAACAAAAAAGTTTAGCCAAATTCGTATTTAAGGCGATGCAATGGGAAGTAATGCAAAATCATGTGTTTTCGGTTTGAGAATTTGATAGCCTAGAAATATCGTAGACAATTTAATTAAATACTGCAAGTAGAACACACCTTGACCTTTCGTATAACTGTTCATTTTTTTGTTGTGTCTTTTTATAAGCCTAGAAAAAAATAAAGTATCAGACATTAAAAAAATGTCTAAAGCGCGAACTCTCCTACTTACGAACCCCTTCTCCTATTGTTCATTGTGGTAAATTAAGTTTTTTAGAATATAACCGTAAACCACTTCAATAATTATGTCTGAGCTTTACAAAACAGAATAAAACAAGTATTTTGGTGATGGTTTTTTTCCGTAAATCGAAACATGCGGCCGATGTTAAGCGGGACTTTCAACCTTGTCGCCACCTGCATAAGGAGCGCGTGATTTCGTTGGAATTTTAGCCGGTGGATGGCCTTAAGAGAACTTCATATGTTTAACACCGTTCTACCCTGCAACTATTTTGACTGGTCAAGTCATTTTTAATGTAAGAACGAAGTTAACAGTATTTTTTATTACTAAAAGGTGGATTAATTTTTATAAATGTATGTAATTGATATAGCATATCACATGTACAGATTTTTTTTATGTGAGTACCGTACAACAGTTCCAATTGGAAGAGAAAGGTGGGAAAGTATCTGGCTATTCAGATCTGGTCACACGGCTAAAGCCATTTCAAGCAATGTTGCTATTCTAAATGGTGGTCTTTCACCACCACCATGGAACGCGCGGAAAATATATTATATGTTATTTTTAATTTATAAATTGTGAAATATTACAAATTAACAAAATATTATTTTTTAAATTTTTGATTAACTTATTGAAACTCATAAACCTCGTAATAATATATTTCTTATTACTGAAGATATTATTAACAACTCTCAAAATGAAACATGAAACCGACCATGAGGTCCTGGGCTCAAGTCCCAATTGCTACCAATATCGTTTTATTTTCTATGTTTTTCGGTTTCACGTTTCATTTCGAGAGTTGTTAATATTATCTTCAACTAGCTGAAGTACCCGGCGTTGCCCAGGATTATCAATAGCTTGGAGTAGATTTTTATGATCCCTAACCCTACCCCTACTCCTGCGTCTGCTCCTACTCTTACCCCCTACCCCTATCCAGTAATTTTCCTATTATTTTGGACGTCAAGTGTGCAAAATTTTACAACGAAGTACCAAAATTAGGCTTTGAGGGTGGGAAAAGGAGATGGAGGTGGTTTTTTGAAATCTTGTGTAAACAGTGACCTTCTTCTTATTTTGATTTTAGAGTAACTCTACAGAGAAATAATATCCCTCGATGCCTATATCATCGTTAGGGATGCTGTGTGGAGAGATCTTGTTTTATAGGTCAAGATTCTCATTAAGCTAGAAATAAAGCTGTAGATTTGTATACAAAACAAAGGCACACGCAATAGATATAAGATGATTAATTAAATAAAATTTACTTGCGCACGCCGAGATTTGAACCCATAATCTCCGGATTCGTAGCCGAGGATCGTAACTCTACTCAACCACGGAGGCCGTTAGATAGTCAGACACTTCTCAATCATCATATATCTCCTTCTCCTATCATAAAATACTTCCGCATGACACCATTACACAATCTTGTTGCCATAATCCTACAGGCTCCGAGCAGTTTTACTATAGTATAATAACTAATACCAAACAACCGAGACGGAAAAATCATTTTTCGATTGTAAAAAGTATTTCGGCGGCAATTCTACGGGTGGTTTTTGCAGTAAAGGCTACTCGATCCTTTCCCTTTGTGTTAGCGATACCCAATAAATAATATGTTTGTCAATTACTCCGTCGTTTATCATCATTGGACCAGTCAATTTGGGAGGCGTGACCGGGGAAGGGCTAGGCCCTGCTTCACCATCCCTTTGAGAACCGTTGAAGTAGAAAATGGCTGACGTCTTTAGGCGATCAAGGACTATAAAGGATTTCTGGTCTTACTCACAACAGGCGGAGAATTCAATGGACAAGGTGCAAACTGCTGATCAAAATGTGTGAACGTATTACGGACAATGCTTGAATGTCTTTCTACAAATAGCCACAGAAAGTGAAAGGCACTCTGATTTTTATTATATTTTTATTTCAATACATATTTTTTTTATTTAGCTTATAACATTTTACAAAGCTAATAAGACAATTTGTAATGTTTTTCTTACTCCTCTCTTGAGGTTCCTGTGCAGAGGCAGACTAGGTTTTTCTACAAAAATGATTGTTTTTAAGCTCCTACGAATTTCTTTTCAAGATGCTGGATAACTCCTCTTCTTTGATTTCTTTGAGCCAGGTTTTGATTGGATTTTTTAAATCATTTACCTTTTCGGTTTGTTTTGTGGCCGGTGGAAGTGAATTATACAGCTTATCGGATAGATATTTATAATTCCTTTGTCCAAAAGCAGTCGTAAATATAGGAATATTCATAATGTCATTTTGGTTCACTCTTGTGTGGTGAAATTAAATTTCGTCGGTTTTTTTCTTAACTTTTGAAATATTTAATTAAAACTAAATTCTTAGCATACATATTTTAGATGTTAGGTAGATACTGCAAAAGATTGAAAATTTATTTTGTTGGCGTAGTTATTAAAGAAACAATCTTGATACTAATCAACCATACTCCTAAACAGGTAAAGTGAATACGTTGATAGAAATTACGAATGTTAATGTCTTCCTATCTAACAGGTTTCTCTATCATTCTCCGGCATTATTAAGTTTTTCTCCATTTTTTTATATAAAGGGTGTATCAGAACGAGTGGAAATTTTCTCTGAAGAGCGATTGTGTAGTTAAATCCCATTTTTTAATGTGATTTAACAATCGTATTTAATCACATTTTAATGTGAGAAAATAAGGCTAATTTGTATTATAATGTAAGCACTTAAAATCCACGCAACCGAATACTACGGTTAAAAAGCAACCCGATGTTCCCGTAGGTATTGTGCTATATGAATTTAGCACATATGGGCTCATGATCCCATGCAAAAACTTCATACAAAAAACCAAAACATGTGTGAACATATGTGTGAAACACCCCCTCGATGGTGAAATTAAATAATCTTGGCCGAACCATCCCGAAGTTTTTGCGCAGCGATAAGAATGAATGTTTCAAGATACATGACCTCGGAAGTTTGACGAGTGTCACCAAAATGGCCCTGTCGATCACTTTGTCGGTAGACTGAACTTTGCACAATAAGGATGTTAATGTTATTGTTTTGTTTCCTGTAGTTAGTTGTAATTATTTGAAAGTTTTTTCTTGTTCCTTCATTTCTCTAACCGTTTCCCTTAATGAAATTTGTAAATCTACTAGTAAAACGAATAGATAATAATGTATACTTTTGGTTTCGTATTAAAAATTCAACTCCTTTTTAGATAAGACATATATACTCGTACTACTATGTTAAGGAAGTTTCGACAATCGCCGTAGTGTCTCAAGTGGCTAATTATTATAGTATCCCTCCCACCGATTTTATTTAACTTGTGCTTGCCGCTGTATTCGACGATTCGCCGAAGGACTACAATAATAAATACATTTTGATGAAATGCAATATCTTCTGTTGAATTTTTGATTGAACCTCCAGTTAAAAAGACCACGAACTTCCTCTGAGCAGGACGTACCAGATAGACTTTAACCGGTAATTCCTGAGGTTATTTGGATTGAAAAAGGGTGATAACACAACAAAAAAATACTATAAAATATCGCCATTGGTTACGTGCTACGTCTCGTCTGTCCAATGCTGCTGAAACAAGACGGAGCACGTACCACGTGAGCAAGATTGTAACAAGGTTATATTAAGCATAAAAATTGAAATCTTTAATGATGTTTTACGGTTGTCTGATATATTGGGAATATCACCCTTGATCTAAGAGGTGTGAAGTATTTATTATTTGAGTCACAAATCTGTTCTTTGTTAAAAGAGATGAAGATCATTTCTATGGCTACAATACCGCTCTATCAAACTCCGGGTGTGACAATAAAGCAGATCTTTTGTATTATAATCCTATGCGAATATTTAACACGGCTTAATGGATTCCAAATGGTTCCAGGACGTGAGAGTATTCTGCGACAATACCAACTAAGGCTTGGTTTCACAGAACATTTTTTTTTTTCATAGCAATTACATTAAGATTTATAAGGAAATTAGGAATATCAATGACTACTTTGTATTATAAGATAATTTTTATGAGTTTCATATGAATGGTGTACTTAAATATACAATATTAGTAAATGTAAATTTATGAAAGTCTTCCAAATCAAAATACGATTGTATTCCGATTATTCATTGAACTGTCTAAATCTTATACCAGTTACTCAAATGATGGATTTAGGGATTTTTTTTTCAAATTTGTATGATATATAAATAATATACTGTTACGGTTCCTAATAAGAAAACCTAGAAATTTAAAAAATTTGTTACTGATAAAATATTTGTGCGGTGCCGCCTGGAATATAGCTCACCGTTATAATCTCCATATTACAGTAGTCATTCGCTGTCTACGATATGATTGCAAAATATTTTTTTACGATGTATTAGGATTATAAAATGGGAATACGTATACAATTCACAAATCATTTAATTCAGTAAATAAAACATAAGTTTATCCAAGAAAAGATTATTTTTTGACATAATCTTTCAAATGTAAAATCATTACTCAAAGCAAAAGCACCTTCGATTGTAACAATTACTTCAATGCTAATCACTGTATTTATTCACCAATTCCGAGAATTTAGGGCTCAACCTATATATTCGTAACAAGTAGGCATATTATAATACCGCAAGATATTGGATATATCGAGACTGACTCTTTAGACATTAGCGTTCTAAATATTGAAAGTGATATTTTGGTATGCGTATCTACTGAATACTGATTTGGTAGATATCTGATGGATAGCGATATGTGATACTTGAATTCTGAATATCGATACGTGATATCCGAATATTGATGTGCGGTTGGTTGATACCCGGTTGATATGTGACATCCGAATATCTGGACATCGATACGTAATACTTGAATATCGATACGTAACTCATTATGTCCATCGATTTTTCAATCATCGGAGTTGTGGGTAGCTTTTGCGCCTTCGTGAAAATGCTGCATTATCACAAAACCGCCTTTAAAAAAATTACGAAATATGAAACAAGCGGATAGAGTTCTAAATTTTAAAATAGTAACTTTACAAAATTCTCACCGACTGGAAATCTGTCAAATTTTCCTATTGCTGCTGAATGCCTGAATCATATCAAACTAATGTTTGGGAATGGTGAAAATAAATAACGTACTACCGGCAAACTAATATGTCAAGATTAGGTAATATCACAAAAGAACAGGTATCACTCAGGCCTACAGAAATCATTGCCGTGCTAATATATTTGGTATTGATAAACTTGCAAATTTAAAAAAATCTAATAATTTCAATCCGATCTGATAGTAAATAATTTTATCTATTTTATTTTATGTAATATGACATATATTCAGTATATTTACTGGTTTTTATAACACCTTACCATATTCTTAAATGTACATATTGTGTTTGCTTGTTATTTTGTCTCGTTATATTTACGTGCATTGTTATATTCCATTATTTTAATGTTATTTTAATATATAAGTTAAACTTCACGGTGTTTCATACAAAACTTAATTTTGGATTTGAGGCCAAAAGACTCACCTAAAGCTAATGATCTTTTTTGTCTTCAAAAAGTATAGAAACTATCATTATTTGTAAATTAATTTACTTATTTTTATTTTACATTGTGAAACAAAAGCCATTAAAGGAATTGATTTTAAAAAAAAAATTACCCCGTTCGCTTTGAAAATACAATGAAACATAAAATAAACTATTTTTTTTAAATATTAACATAAGCATTATGGTGGACTTTAAATTAAATTAAAAACAACCAATTTACGTTGGAACACAAATTTTCCGTACATGATTTAAAATATCGACTCGAAAAGGTTTTTTTTTTTTAAATGTTCTGTTTTTGTATTTTTATTTACGTAATAATATTTATATAGCAAATATGTAAAAAAAAAATTAAAATAAAAAATAAACCCGCAAATAATTTTCCAAAATTAGTTGCCTAAACATTTATGATTTTTTTTATGGCATAGACTTAATATAAAACAAAAATAAATAAAATTCTTTTCATGAGTACTAGATATTTACTAAATCTTTAATTATAAAACTACATAATTCAGTTTAGATGGGTATTTTGGCCTAAAATCCAAAATTAATTTATGTATGAAACAGGCTGCACAGCCGTTCCTCCTAATGTAGTAATTTCATGCTTTTGATTTTTTGTACTATAACTAGATCCATATTCTATTGTTTGCTCCATGCTTTTGATCTCAATGTTAAATAACAATCATCAATGCACTTATGATACTACTGTTAAAATTAAATAAATGAACATCATTTTTTAGTGTTCTAATCTGCTTAACCTAATGAATTTTCACATACCTACTCGAACAACTTGATAGTAAGTTTTATTTCACACTACGGTTACAAGAACAAACAGTAACTATCAAATATTCTCTCCCATAAATAGACTCCTATACCATGGTATTTGAGTTTTGTGAAGTAGTTGACTATTTAAACACATCTGTAGGTTAAATGAAAACCATTATATTGAAGCATTTTACGTTAAATAAATTAATAACTTTAATTTAAATATCCTTTTTTTTATTTTGTATTGTTAATTCGAAATGTTTTTAAATGATCATTTACCGTAAATAAATAAATATGTTTTATCAATATTGAAAACTTTACTAATAAGTGTTATTTTCCATGTTTCGGGATCATTAAAAACTTTTGTTAATGCTGACAAGTCGTAACTGTCTCTCGAATTGGATTCTATCCGTCGTCAAAAATAATAATTATACCGTACTTACCTCTATATCTTTACAATGTTGAAAATTATTCTGTTATTATATGTGGAGGGATGGAGAAAAAGAAACAATAATTTGTCAACTTCTCGGAACTATGTTTGTTATTCTGTTGGAAACTCTCGCAGGATGTAATCACTGTTTACAGAGCAATACTGTAAGTGAAAATCGTAACTATTTTAAAAAGGTGAAACATGAAAATGGTGGCCATACTGACATATTTTAGCTGCACAAGTAGTTTAAAGTTAATGTTTTGAAGTGTAGAAATTATTTATATTTTTGTAGAAATGTTTCGTATGATTTGATTGAGTAATTTTTTAACAAATCTTCCTTCAATTCAACACGAATGAACTCAATTGAATATTAAGTAAATAGCAATAATTAAAAAAAAAAAAAAACAATAACTTTGTTTTACATAACTTTTATTTATACTTTAGCCGACCGGGTTTCACTACTACCGTAACTTCTTCAGGGCAGTATACAACTAAACTATGAACTAAGATGCACATGTGTTATAGATTGATACAAACAGGCGTTACAAAGTTATTGTTTTATTTTTTAAATTATAATGTCACATCACCAAGTTACCGCTTCATATGAAAATATAGTAATTGTTTTCTTTAAAAACACTATATTTAATATGTAAATGTGGACATGTTTATGAAGCAAAGCCCCTCTCTTCAGAATTAACAATTTACCTACTAAAAATAATATTAATATTAATAATGTTTTATTGTCTTCTTTATTTATACCAAATAATGATCCCTGGGATTTCCCTT
Organism: Halesus radiatus; assembly: GCA_022606495.2. Taxonomy (NCBI): domain Eukaryota; kingdom Metazoa; phylum Arthropoda; class Insecta; order Trichoptera; family Limnephilidae; genus Halesus; species Halesus radiatus. Next base: position 78,652 of record JAHDVE020005508.1, read on the forward strand.
GCAGAGGATTTCATTTACAAAATATGAAATTACATCATATTAAATTGATGTGCTTGTTGAAAAAAATAAAATAATTGTAAGGTGAGGTGTTTTAAGTGTAATTGAGTGGTTTCGGTATTAGTCTGTATTTGGTGTTAATATATTTTCTATTTCAGATCTCCATATGTAACGTATCCAGTGATTTATTTGATTTTTAAATTTATTATGGCTGTTGTGATTTTTAAAATATAGTGGGATTTTGTTGTAGAGTTTAGTAGCATAGTGTAAAGAAGTTTCTTTGCACAAATGTTATTTAACAAATATAGACACACAATAAGAAGAAAATAGAACAAATTAAAAATAGAAGAAAAATAAAAATAAGTTAAGAAAGTATGTAAGTAATTAAATGAAAAATTAAAAATAATTTTAAAAAAAAATTATTATAAATTATTAATAAAATAAAAAAAATAATTACAAAATACGAATAAAAAAAATAAAAAAGAATAATAATAAAATATTAATAAAAATAAATAAAAATTAGATTAAAACATTGTAATAGAAATTATAAAAATTATTATAATGTATTAATGAAAAAATAAATCGTATTAGAAATTCTTAAAAATAAATTACTTTGTAATTAATATAAATAAAATAGCAATGCATAAAAAATAAAATAATGAAAGTTATTTTTATTAAAATTCATATTATAAATGTAGTTGTTAATGAGAAAATTTAAGAGAAAACTGTTATTTTTTTAAATATTTGATTATTAATAATATTTCATTGGCTATTAAAACTGAATATTCTTAGAATGAATTGAACACTCTTAGATTTCAATTCACAAAAAAATGTACGAAATGTCCATGCTCAACTGTTGAACAATACTTTAAAACTGTGGAAAAAGCTCACCAAAGCCGGGTACAAAATCTATATCGGCAAACGCAGAACTCATCGATTCGGACGAATCGGTAGCCGATAACGGTGTTTTTTTTTCCGATGTGAATATTATGTCACATCCATTTTCGCGTCGTTGTGGATGGTGACATATTTTTTTGCATATCGTGGGAGGTGGGGTAGGTTACACCATTTTTCAAATTGCGGAAAGAGGAATGACAACTTATTTCTGACCACTTCCATGTAAAGTCAAATTTAATAGATTTATGATACAGGACTTATATTAATACGTCCAATGAATCATTTACTTACTCATACAATAAAGACTTAAATTTTAGTAATGTAAATGATGAAATATCTACAAATAATTTTGTAATTTTTTACCTTAATTAACAACGCAATATATTGTCGAGTACCTAGTTTTCTTTTCTGCGAGTAACAATTTTCTGAGATCTTTCTCAGAGTCTTAATGGAAAGCAGAATGGATTGTCAGTGACTCCGCTGAATGAGTAGAAATTAAAAAGCACACCAATCCTAACATCAAACCTAAGTTTAAAAACATTTTCGGATACTCTGTTTACGGGGGAACATTTCTAAAGCTTCATATAATTATCCTTATTTTCGTAAATACAAAGGAAGCCTCATTAATCAAAAACCTTTAGCTAAGACTACAAACTTATTCTTGGAAACAAATTTTGATTGATTTGATGAGAGGTCGAGTGAAATTCGAAATTAATAATTTCAAGTTGTCTAAAATTATTTAAGTTCAGGAAGAGACATTAGTTTGTGAGTGTCTTTATGAAAATGACACTTGTTTAAAAGTGATTAATAAATGGGAACACGCAAAATTGCTAAAAAAGATAAAAATTCAAGAAATAAATACTTGCGTGATAATTGTATCTGCTCGCTTTGGTTTGTTCCCACGTTGAGACATACGATGACAGAAAGAGGTATTATTGGCTATGGACCTCGGTATCGCGAGTTAAATACTTAGTATACCTCAAAATAAACTGCTATACGTTCTGTTATAACATTACATATATGTTATGGTTGAGATTTTCACGGGTGAAAGATGTGAAATAATTTTCTCGATTTGCCCGCATAATGTAATTTTTAACTCCTGACGTTTCGGACAAATCAAACTGTCCATCTTCAGAGGCCGTATGTCAAAACCTAAGTAACTTAGGTTTTGACTTCTGGATTGAACGGACACGCGCAAGCGATCAGTTCAAAACAAAACTCAAGACATAAGGCCTCTACTCGTATATATCTATAAATAAATTAATTAAATATTTTTTCGTGTTAATAATTCCTCTATTCTTGGATTATTGTGTTCCATATTTATCATTTGTCTATACTTGACATTATTATTTTTTAGTATTCTATATATTCCTGATGAAGAAAGCATCGCTTTCGAAACACGTAGAAATGTGTATATTAATAAAGTGGTGAATGCAAAATAATTTTTAATTCATTTATTAATAATGACGCCACAAAGAGAATACCAATCTTTTGAATAAATTTAAAATGCTTATTTTTATTTTATTTCATTAGTAAGTGGAAAATTCTTTCTGTACATAACCCTGACTAGAAATCTCCATTTCAAATCAATATGTTCCTTAAAAAATCTCCAACCCCACCTTTCTTCCTCTTTCATTTTGTCAGACTATTTCTCCACGTCTATTTTCGTTCGCCCCAAAGAGACTTACGGTTTTTAATCTGAAATATTCCTTTTGCACAACCTTCACGTTATACCACCATTATATTAGTATATCGAAACACTTAAAAACGAATTAGTTTTGTAAAGTTTCTTTACCCGGACCGGATTTTAAAAATATTCCCTAATTAGAATTGGGTGGGAGTAAATAAAATCATATAAATAAGTCTTCACAGTGTAGATTAACCGCATTTTGAAAATGGCCTTGAACGCAGAAACAGCCGTCACAATAATAAAAACTAAAAATACTTGCAGAACTTAATAATAATATTATTAAATCTGATTTATATAAAATTTAAAAAAAGCAAATAATTATTATCGAAAAATTTTGTTACACCTCGGGTAGAGTTTTTTTCGGTCATTTTTAAAATCTGTTCTAAATTATTAAATTGTAAAAAAACCTTTAATATTGAAATTGAGTACCATCTTTTCTTTAGCCACTAACTTTCTAATAAATATAACATCAATAATAATAAAATAGTCACTGTAATATCGTGCAATGTGCAGTGTTTTCTGATATTGTTTCTTGTGCGTGCAAAATCATACTTTCCCAAGCTAAAACTTTATAATATAACGTCTTAATCTAGAGTAACCTACCAGGAGTACAATTCCTGTTCTTTTTAAGGAAGATTCCTTACGTTTTTCCTTAGGGTTAAAGACTTCTTGATTAACTGCGGAATTTCGGTGAGACATAGTAAAAAGATCCTAAATAGATTGTCAAGAGATTATTTGAAAGCACAAATTGATGAAATATCTTCAAGTGACATGAGATTTTGAACTAAAACTTTAAAAAATAATTACATTATATAATAATTAATTTTAATACATATTTATTTTATTTTTAAATATCATACATAAGGCTTTCAACGAAAAATCAGGTTTTATAAGAAGGTACCTACCTCATTAGGTAGTAATGACCTTTTTTTGTCTCTAGTTCTAAAAGTGACATTTTAATTTGTGCCGACCTAAGAGTTGGGGCATTCCACTTATTTTAAAAACTCGGTTAAAATTCCGAGTTTAGGCACATGGACTCGATTCCTCGGACTCGGTCTTCGTTCTTTTCGGTCGGCATAGGTCCGCCGTTCCGGAATCAAAAATCGTCCATATTACACTAATGAATAGGGATGCATTTCGTTTCTGACTCCAATTCAAAACCTTTGCCGTTCCTTGATTATGAGTTCGAAACGAGTGAATCCGGATTTGCGAACTCGGAGTGATTCCACCGTCTTCGGAATAGAATTCATTGGACTTGACTGGTCGTTCCGACTCCCTTCAATGCCCCGCTTGACGTGAATTGTCAAAAATGTTAACATCTATATAATGTTTAATAATATTTACTAGCTAATTTTATTTAAAGTAAATAATATAATAATTGTTAACGTAATTAATATTGAGATTTTCTCGTCGCAAATATTAACATTTTTGATGAATGTCGCTCGCTGAATTCAGCTGACAGCTGTCATCCGAGAGAATCGGAAGCGCAGTTAAGTAAGAAGGCTTTAACCCTAAGGAAAAAGTTAAAGAATCTTCCTTAAAAAGAACGAGAATGGCGCCACTGGTAAGTAGATTTCTATATGTGTTTGTACATAATAAGATAAACCGTTTTTATTAATATTTGTATAGCCATTCAAAACCATTAAATTATTTAGCTATTATTATTACCAGTAATCCATTTTTATTAACAATTGGGGGTGATAATGCAGACAAGTGTGAGTAGACATACTGTAAAACGTGATGTTTTGTTTTCAATGATCGCATACAATGTGTTCTCCATAGACATTATGATTGATGATTTTCTCTTGAACAAAGACTCTAACTTTAACAAAGACGATAGAAGAATCACAGCACCTTGGGGTGGCATCGATTATAAATTTAATAAAGAAGACGCATTAACCCCAGGTAAGTTGAATTCCCCGATATGGGGTCGTTAAACGTTAAACGTATCTATGAGAGTTGGCTGAGCGGACTGAGGTTTGGCTGTGTGCTGAAGAAACTGAAGGAAGTCATTAGTCTTTGTAATGCACCCGCCCCGGGCTCTTCCTGCCCCGTCTCCCGCCCAACAATGCAGCCGCCTTCGCCCACCCACCAACCCCAATGAATTCTCCATGGAAAGATTTATAACTCAAGCTGCAAGGGTTTTCAATGAGTTTATGAATTTCGAAATGCTTTATTTTTGCTGGAGGCGAGAGACCGGTAATTTAAACGTATTGAGGAAGTGTTTTATAATTTGTTTCTGATATGGCTACGCTTACTAGGATTTTCCTATTTATACAAAGTTAAATTTATTACTTGGTGGTAACTAGCTTCTTTATACTATCTACCCACCTACATTTAAATGAATATTGTATAATTATTATGAGGCCACTAGTGGCGATATCCCCCCCACCAGCTCTGATTTATGTCGAGTTTCCGCTTCCCTTGATTTTTTCTTGTTGTCGTTTTCTTCAAATAAGGAAGGTATAGGAACCAGAATTACAGAATACTCTAGTAAGATGTCGTTAAAGAAGGCATCTCGTAGGTTGAACTTGAGAAGGTAACTCATTGCATTCATAACTTAGATTGTAAAGTGTTAGGTTTAGATTTAAAACCATCTCTTACTACTTCAACAATAACAGGGTTCATCATTTAGTTAGAGAGAGAATGTAAAATTTACAGTACTTCGAGAAAAACGTGTTCATGGATTGGTGCATGCTTTGCGTGAGATTTTAATGGGAGACCACAGTAATCGGGTGTTAGACAATATGACACTAATATAGTCGCTCGCATCGTTACAGGAAGATACCAGAGTTCAAAACCTAGCCTCGGTCGACGTAATTTTTTTTTTAAAACTACGGTCTGAATTCGTAAATAATTCATTTTGTTTCAAACTTTATATATAATATCAACACGGTTTGATATTTTTACTAAAAATATCAATATTCAATTTATGACATCGTATCAACGTGATACTTTTTTAAGATTCTTTTACGCAAACATTTCTCAAATTTTAACGAAAGGTTACACGAGATTAACCTTAAATTTAAGCCAGGCTCAATATTGAGTTATGAAAATATTGGAAGTGAAATATACAATAATCCACGTAGGTACGTAATGTGCTCCATAAATTACCTGCGAGCTCAAAGTGGCAAAGTTATTTGCGTGTAATATAATAATACAGCTTGGAGGGCACTTAGTGAGTTTTACCTTTGAACCGACGATGTATTGGAACTTTGTCAACGTTCGTTCGCAAATAAGTTTATTAAGTTATTATATGAAATATGAATTTCACGGTTTCAGTGAGAAGTACGAGCTATATCGCTTTAAAAGATAGACACTGTCACAACTTTGCGTGCGACCAATTATTTCGTTAAAAACTGTACACATCTAATACTAGTGCTCGAAGCCATGTTACTACCTTTCTCCCTTGCGTCTGAGCATTTATTTACTATGTGATTAATGCATCCCAAATAAATAGTGAAGTGTAAAAATAATCGTTTCTTACCGACTCATTGTGATAGATATTATGTCGATACTGCAATAGCAAACTCCAGAGTGGTAAATAAATAATCGTCCTGATGAAAGGTCACCATTCAGAATCGAAATGTAGCTTTAAATCCACAAGCAAATGCTTCTAAGGGAAGAATAGTCCAAAATATCACACGTCAAATAACTTTATTGTAAATCCTAATTTTTATTATCCTAAAAGTTTCATTATCTTTTTAAATTAAAAATTGATGTAGACGTATTAGGTGATCAGATCTGAATAGCCAGGTACTTCCCAGCCTTCCTTTTTATCATGTCCTTTCCTTTCCCACTTCCTTCAGCCGCACAACATGCCACAACTATATAGTATCATTAACAACCTAATTGACAGCCCTGCCATCCTCGCCACTATTAAATTAAATGTTCCGACGAGGAACACAACATAAATTGTAACATTTTTCTGCAACATTTACACAACAAATATCAGTTTTATTTATTAACCAATAGAATGCATGATCTGGGCAACAGGTTTGTAGGTGTTGTTGATGTATTTGCCGACTCCATTTATACAGTAAATCGTCATCTATACCAGCACTTTGATGAATCCTAAAATATGTTGTATTGTAGTTTGGATAACGTAGCGTTAATGATTTGTGTTATAATGTTGTTTTATTTTTCTATTTTATGTCACTGTTAAAGGTTTGAAAAAGATTGTTCTTTACTAATATAATTAATTCTGAAAGGAAAGTATGAGATGATAAAAATTACCGAATGTAACTAGGTCTCAATAGCTCAATTGGTAAAGGTACGCGTCTTGGTAAGATTAGAGGATCTAGGTCGAATTCCAATCGCAAACAATATCTTTTTACTTTCTGTACATTCGTCTATTTCATATATTCATTGAGTGTTTTAATAGTATATTCTTCAAACATTAAATTTACTGTCACTTTATGAATGGTTTTTTTTCTTTTACTAACATAAAATCGCAATTCCACTCGTAAACTGACTTTAAAGTTTTGCGTCTTCTCCATGTTTATGGACATACATCACGTAGACATGAATCACGACTTTTACGTGCATTTTGTGTTGCAATTTGAGACTATGAATAATAATGTAATTTGGTGTTTAGAGCTCCGAATATCTGTGCACTATGACAATTTATCAGAATTCGTACAACCGAAATGTGCATTTTAAAATCAAATACTTATATTATATGAAGTTCTCATATTACCCACACAAAGGCAATGCCTGTGTGGTTACCCATTGAATAATAATAATAATAATATTTGGATGATTTATACAGTGTCGTTTTTATGAAAAAACGCTTCAAAGGTGCTGTACAAATATATGTATTTTTTCCAATACTATCGTCTTATTTACTATAGACTATCTGTAATTACTACTAATGACCAACAAATTACATTCACAAGATCATCGATCTGTAATACCAAGCTGTATGTACAATGTATTGACCAATGAACGCGATTCCGCCTTAAAATATACATGTTATTAATGTTATGTACAGGCAGATAATATTATACAGGACCATACTTAACTGGCAGGTCACTTTAATAAACACTGTTTATTAGCAAAATTTATATACTATATTGCACACAGAGGACGTAATATTAGAAAACACATGTTATGTCATACACCATTTAATCCTAGTATTTTATTATAATTATTTATATTCTTGCTAGTTATTAGGAAAGGAAAGACAGATTTTATGATGGGTACAGTACGGGGATTTGATTAGAATTTATCTTGTCTTAATCATTAGTCTTAGAAATGAGTCACTAATTATAAGGATGAATTAGGTAGTTTCTGGTTATAAATCTTAGCTGGAAGACATTAGTAATAAATCTAATATGTAAATTATTAGATATAAGTCTAAGTGATAAGGTATGGGTTAGATAAATTATATTGTAAAGCGCCCTTGAGGTGATTTCCTCGTGAAAATGGCGCTATAAAAATAACGCATTTATTATTTTTTTTCATGGTTTAGAATCTCTATGTAATTGGAATTTTTGATAGCTGTTTATATTATTTTCTAAAATCCATGTAAAAGCCCAGATGGGCGCATAATCAAATGATCAAATAAAAAAATAGGTATACCATGGTCCCACTGGCGATGGCAGTGTTAAAAAATAGAAGTAAATACATATATTATTAAAAATATACCCAATTTGGAAACACTGAGAACTTCTGACAAATGTCAATAATTACTTTTTGACATGCAGAAACCTACCTAATATTACAACGATTTTTTTCTCCTGCCAAACGCAATGACGTATTTTTATCCAGCTGCCATTTCGCGCAAAACACTGCACATCTGAGAACTTATTTTAAATATTTGGAACAACATTCACGAACTGTGAACGATGCGCGACTAGCGAGCGGATTTTTGGGATGTGGGAATATTTATGACCGCATTGCCCATTCTGAGGCGACGCCAGGCATTCTCTGTTCACATCAGACTTATAGTATTTTATCTGTTCTTAGATCTTTATATTAACTAGTATAGTATGTTCATACGGTATATTAAGGCATTGTCAGTCAAAATAGCGAACATCCACGCCTGTCAAATTATAAATTTATGTAACAGGACTATCGGATAACAATTGTTATTCAAATATCATCGAATGGTTTTTCTTTGAAGAGAGGAATACACGTCAACCAAAGAGGAGATTAACTGACAACCTAAAGAGAACTCTTAGCTTTTGATATGAAAGCCGGCAATTATGTTGTTATCATTTTTCGGTTCAATATATCGTACTCCCGCTTTCAAACGGTCCAAACTGGGATACTTCCCTTTTTTTCTTTTAAAATTTTCCACTGATTAAAAAACATAGAACATAACATATGCATATTTTTTTTCATACGTATGATTGTTTATAATTGTAAGAAAAAGAATTTCGGCCTAAACTAAAAAATTACCTTTTCAGACTTTTCCGACTTTTGAATTGCCTATACATATATCCTAATTACAGTCATCTTTTTTATTAACGTTATTCGAAGCCTTACACTTCATTCTGTTTCTTATCGAGGCACGATCACATTTAGGTAGATAAATTATAATCGAATCCCCGCACAGTACCCGTCATAAAATACGCTTTTCCTTTCCTAAAAACGAGCAAAAATATAAATAACCATAAAAAAATACCAGGATTGAATAAGATCTGAAATAATATTTGTTTTCCAATATTATGTCCTCTGCGTACAAAATCGTATATAAATTTTGCTAATCAATAGTGTTAATCTGAAGGATTTGCCAGTTAAGTATAGCCATGTATAATATTATCTACCTGTACATAAAATTAATAACATGTATATTTTAAGGCGGAATCGCGTTCTTTGGTCAAATGCATTGTACACACATTTTGGTATTACAGATCGATGAACCGGTATATGCAATTTTTTAGCCATGAGTACTAATTATAGATTGTAATAAGATAAGAGTATTTGAAAAAATTCATACATTTGTACAGCACCCTTGGAGCGTTTTTTCACAAAAACGGCGCTGTACAGATCATCAAATTTTATTATTATTATTATTAAATGGGTACCCAAATAGGCATTGCCTTTGTGTGGGTAATATGAAAACTTCGTATAATATAACTACTTGATTTTATAATGCACTTTTAGTTTGTATTAATTCTGATAAATTGTCATAGTGCACAGATATTCAGAGCTCTAAACACCAAATTACATTATTATTCATAGTCTCAAATTGCAATACAAAATGCACGTAAAAGTCGTGATTCATGTCTACGTGATGTATATCCATAAACATGAAGAAGACGCAAAATTTTAAAGTCCATTATTCCAATTTTACATGTTGTTACCGACGTCAGTTTACGAGTGGAATTGCGATTTTATGTTAGTAAAAGATAAAACCATTCATAAAGTAACAGTAAATTTAATGTTTGAAGATGATACTATTAAAAACGCTCAATGAAAATATGAAATAGACGAATGTACAGAAAATAAAAAGATAACGGTCGCGAATGGAATACGACCTAGATCCTCTAGTCTTACCAAGACAGGTGCCTGTACCAATTGAGCTAACGTTATCAATCTCATACTTTCCTTTCAGAATTACCAATATTATTATAAATTACTTCCCAATTTTTATGGCTGCCATCTTTTGGTGTGATTGCAAAGTTTTACCCATTTTTTTGTAACCCAGGTGGTATCTTGGATATACCTATCCAATATATATCTTGATAGATCAAATGGTAGCGGCACTTTCCCCGGTAAGACTAAAGGATCTAGGTTTGAATCCCAGCCGCGCCCGTTATCTTTTGATTTTCTGTATATTGGTATGTTTCATATTTTCATTGAGATTTGTTAATATTATCTTCTTCAATGAATGAACATTGAGATTTGTAAGCTTCAATAATTTAATTTCAGTAACTTGAATAATAGTATTTTACTGATTTGAGCTTAAAGCATCAACATATTTTGTCATAAGCGTAAGACCCTTCAGAGATAAGAACGTACAAATGTGCATGCATCCAAGCATCGAGCAATTTCATTTTCACGACCCGTGAACAGATTGCGAGGACCGGAGCTACGTGATGCGCCCAGGGGAGAATTAGGTGCACTTGGTAAAGAACATGGCCTTCATTTAACAAAGAAAATACATTCTGACGTGCACAAATACTAAACTATTCTATAGTTTTTTCATTTATCAGGAAAATACAAAAAATTCTTTTTGCCCATGTTCATTGGACACGAAAGTAAATTTTATTGATTAATTTCAGCCGTGTTTGTTGAAAAAATCAGAATAGCCACTTACTTCCCCACCTTCCTCTTTATTATCCCCTTAATACCTTCAGCCTCATAACATACCCCGATCGGGATTGTCATAGTCTCACTGGTTTAAGACGCTTGGGAGCAGCTGAGACTCTTACGGGGTATTCGCATAAAAAAAATTCATTGAAATTTTCTGGCGTGCACAAATACGAAACTATTCTTTGGTTTTTTCATTTATAGGAGAATATGAAAAAAAAACATTTTGCCCATATTCAATGCATACTGTACCTACCGTGGAGATAATGATTTAATGCTTATTTAAAAAAATCTTCTTTTTTTTATTAGTTGTACATTTTTGATAGAGCCGATTTGAACATGAAAAAGTTGTACAATAATATACATAAATATACTAGATATGCCGGTAAGTCTGCGAGAGGAAAAACATTAATATTAATCAATTAAAAACAATTAAATAGTCATACGATTTTACGGTTTCATGGCAGTAACCCATATTCAGGATTAAAAATCACTTTTAATTATTACATGGTTTTTAAAACATGATCAACTGATGGATCAATATTGCTAAAGATTTATTTATTTGATACTGAAAAACATTTAACAGTCAACGCACGTTGACTGTCCAACTGGAAAATTCCCGTTTTATGACAGTCAAAAATTGACAAGCTTAAATGCTATGATGCGTTTATATATATAAGGGATGGAAATGACAATCTAGTCTCCTTTCATAGAAGCAATCTTCCCAACAAGCCCTCCATTGATATGCTTGGTGTAACCTTAAGTGATCAGCTCAGGTATGGGGGTTCCATCGAAGCCCGAATAAAGTTAGCCTCTCAGAAGCTGGGCGTATTGTACAGATCCCGTAGATACATTAATAGTACGCAAGCGCCCCATTGTAGAATTTGGCAGCCACCTCTGGTCGGGAGTCCCAGAATATCTAAAAAAACCCTTGACTCTGTTCAGAAACGGGCGGTCCGTTTGATAAATTCGCCGATCTTAACAAACGGATTGCAATCTTTGGAGCACAGACGTCAGGTGGGAATGCTGTCCTTATTTTACCGGCATTAATGGAAGATGCTCTGAGGAACTAGCTTCATTGATCCCTTCGGCACCTGTGCATAGCCGGGAAACACGCCAAACGCGTGCCCAACATTTGCACCCAGTCGAGATTTGTTATATGAGAACGGGTCACTTTTACGACTCGTTCCTGTGTTGAACAGCTCGGATGTGGAACGATCTGCCGGCCTCTGTGTTTCCTTCATCCTACAACATGGGTCTCTTCAAGACCCAAGTTCACTCTATTCTCCTTCCTATCCTCTAAAAAACCCTCCACACAGCATCCCCAAAGATGATATAGGCCTTGAGGGAAATTATTTCCTTCCGGGTCTCCTGTGTGGTGTTATCGCAAAAAAAATAAAAAACTTTAATAAAAGAATTTATTTTTAAAACTCGATAGAAAATAACTATAGATATGTATATTACATAACAGTTCATTTAATTAAATGAAGTTAGATAGGTAATGATTATTCCCCTATATAAAGGCTGTATTTAATATCTTGTCTTTAAAACCGGAACTAATAACTATTAAAAACTTCTTACGCTTTTTAAGGACATTTTATAAATATTCTTCAGTGCTAAAAAAATTACATATTTCAAATAAATCTTCTTATGCCACCAATCTTCTAATAAATGTAACATCAATAGAAAAGGAGGATAAAGTAGCAATTGTAAAGCTATCGTCTCTAAGCTTAAATTTTCTAATAAACTGTGTTCATCTGAAGCGACCTGCCAGGTAAGTATGTTTTTCTTCATCTGTTTATATATAATTGAATAAAGAATAGGAAGTAATATTTGTACAGCACCCTTAAGGTGATTTTTCACAAAAACGACGCTATAGAAATCATCCAATTATTATTTTTAGCATTCATTAAAGGTGGGGTTTGTTATTACAAGGTTGATAAATTATATATGTAAGCGTCTTATATCTTATTTTTTTGTTATCTCCCATTTTGCTTATGTACAGAGTACATGTAAATGTATACACACACAACCTATACGTACACATACATGCACATATGTATATTTACACGTATAGTAGGTTAAAATTAAATATTTATAGGGGACTAGTAAAATATGAATAAAAATACAACTAAAGTAGTAACCTTTATAACACGAATACAAATATTTGGATTACCTAATCATTAATTGATAAACTAAAGTTCTTTAAAACTTAAGACAAGA
>JAHDVE020005509.1:0-66462 GCA_022606495.2 Halesus radiatus
TGACTATTTTGCTTTCGATGTCCACATATCCTTATCGGCGACAACTTAATAACAAGTCTATTTACCTTAATTATTCTTTAAACCTACTATTTTGCTTTCGATGTCCGCGTATCTGTATCGGCGACAACATCAATAATAAGTCGATTTGCCTTAATTATTCTTTAAAGTGACTATTTTGCTTTCGATGTCTACATATCCTTATCGGCGACAACATCAATAACAAGTCGATTTACCTTAATTATTCTTCAAACTGACTATTTTGCTTTCGATGTCCATATATCTGTATCGGTGACAACATCTAATAAGTCGATTTACCTTAATTATTCTTTAAAGTGACTATTTTGCTTTCGATGTCCACATATCTTTATCGGCAACAACATCACTAAATACGCCATGTCATGGCCATCCCACCCATTGCAAAACTACAAATATACTTACAGGTATGGTGTAGAATTTGCTTTGAACCTGAGCCTCACCAGAGATTTCTTGATTAGCTCTTTTGTGGTGCGTATATGAGAAAGGCAAGTTTCGAATTTATACTTCCGTATTTTTGTTTTTTTTGAGAATAGCAATGGTGGAGGTTAAGGCAAAAGTCAGGGAATTTTTTTTTAATGTTCCTTCCCGTTCATAGATTTATTTGTTTTCCAAAACGGACATAGCGTTCTGTATTTTTATAAGTGATTTTTCTTTTAGTGAACTTCAGACGTCTTTGGTTGCGTCAACTTTAATCTGGTACCACCTGTTTAAATTTTGATGTCTTTAAGTCTACATTTTCTGTCTTCTTACAATTTTGATTTGTTCTATTCATAACCGCAAGCAGTTGGCTAGGTTATATATATATATTTTTTTATCGTGATTTTAGGTGTGAAACAACCTCAGGTACAACATTAGGTCTGAAAATAATAATTTTTATTGTAATTATAATTTTGTAAACAAATGTAATTTTTCACTCTATCGAGATCACAGTCCTGAACGACTTTATAATTTAAAAATAAGTTAAGTATAGATACAACCCAATTAAATGTAGCTTCAGTATCACAATTAGTTGTTTTTCTTTTAATAACATTTGTAACGTTTACTTACCTCTTGTATATATTATATACAAGAATATGTAAAACCGCGAAAAATGTAAACATTAGAGTACCTATATAAATTGCCGTTGTTACAATTAAGTTTATGGATGCCAGAATGGCTTAATGTCTCTTCTAGAAAAACCGCGAGAAACCTAAACATTAAAGAACACATTAGATGTTTAACAAGTATAGGTTTTTCAGAATTTGCCGAACATTTAATTATTACTAACCATACTTTTGATAAAAATACAGGAGTACAAATAATACATAAAAATGGAATAGGTTTGTGCCTTAGTCTACTTTCTCTCATAAAAGTGTGTATAAGTGGTACAAGTGCTTTACAGAAGGCCGAGAAGATGTTAATGACGATGAGCGTCCTGGAGTTGCAACCACGTCAACAAACGAATAAAACATTGAAACAGTGAAGAAAATGGTTTTTGAAAATCGTCGAATCACTATTAGGGAAGTTGCAGAGGATGTTGGCATATCAATCAGATCATGCCATGCAATTTTCTCAGATGTTTTGGGCATGGAACGTGTGGCAGCGAAGTTTGTTCTGAAATTGCAACGTCGCATTAGTATCGCTCAAGAGTTGTTGAATGATGTCAACGACGATCCAGATTTGCTCAAAAGGGTCATAAGTGGTGATGAAACGTGGGTATATGGTTATGACCATGGTCGAAACCAAGGCCCAATCATCCCAATGGAAGCGGCCAGAAGAGCCAAAACCGAAAAAAGCACGCCAAGTTCGATCAAATGTGAAGATTTTGCTCACTGTTTTCTTAGATTACAATGGCGTGGTGCATCATGAGTTCTTGCCAACAGGTCGTTACGGTTAATAAGGAATACTTCAAGGAAGTTATGCAATGTTTGCGTGAAGCAATATGGCTCAAACGATCGGAATTGTGGAAAAACAAATCATGGATTTTGCATCACGATAATGCACCAGCTCACACATCAATGCTTGTTCGTGATTATTTGGCCAAAAACAACACCGTAACCACAATTGATGAGATAAAGTCAGAATCGAAGGACGAGCTGATGGCCATACCGAAAAGCGCATTCCAGAAGTGCTTGAGGATTGGAAGAAGCGCTGGCATAAGTGCATTATATCTGAAGGGGATTACTTTGAAGGGGAGAAAATGGATATTGATGAATAAATAAATACTTTTCGAAAAAATTCGAAATTCACCTTTTCTTTTGAACACACCTCATATAACTCGAGCCATAATACCCACGGTTCTAAAATTACGTCACATTATTGAAAACATGTGTCTAAAAATAATAGTAATCAAAATAAAAAAAATATATATTCATGGATTATCGACACTTCTCCAGCATTTTTAAAAAATACATGTGGCACCTAACGGGTTAATAACTTAGAAGCATTAGAAATATCAAAATCAAATAAAAATAATAATTGCCACATTTTAAATAAACTACTAGTTTTAACCCAAAGTCCGATTTTAAGGATGTTCCCTTTCTTCCCTCCCCCCCCCCCCTCCTCCCGGCTTTGTCCCTCCTAACCATTTTTGTGTCACCATTATGGAATGAAGACAGCACGTGGACAGTCCTCTTGTCTTTCCAGGCCAGTGCACTAATATCGTTTTTTACAAATGTTTTGATTTGATGTTTTACTATTTTCAGTATATTCTTTTTTAACTGATCTGGCATATTCTTCCTATTTGGAATAATTGTTCCGGTTATATGAACATTTAAGGTGCAGTCCCATGTTCAGAATCATTCCTAAACACGCCTTGAATTCGTCCATGGCAACTTCTCGCCAAGAATTCCAAATTGAGTTTACAGGCAAAGGCCTTTCTTTGTTGATTATTTCCATCGCATGTCTGTTACTTTCCTACACAGTTTGAGACATCAAATCTTCTGTAAAAAATAATTGGAAGAATCCTAAAGCAGTGTTTGGTCTAAGATTGTCTGGAATTCTAATTCCGGAAGTCGTAGGAGAATATGGAAACTCAGGAATCACGAAAGTTTCGGTCATTTGTTTGACTCACTGTGACTTTCGACATTTGTTGTACTGTCATCATTATCATTGTTATTTTCTCTGCTGTTAACACTATCATCATCAGGATCTTCAAAATCACTACCAACAGTGTCACTTTCATAAGTTTCATCTTCCAAAAACACTCGGTATTCAGATGCCACATCACGCAAAGTTCCCGCCATTTTAGGTTATGTGAATTTGCAAAGGTTATTTTATAGTAAAACAAAAACGGAAAACAGTCAAAATCTTATTAAAACGTGAATTTAAATGTTTTTTTATCGAATAATCACAAGAAACAACATCACTTGTCAAGTTTTGCGCGCGAAAATACATCGCGCGCGCACGTCTTATCTTGTCGGTAATGAGTGGTAAGGGTTAATGTTCTTTATTATTATATTAACGGCCATGTAGCAAATAATATTGAAAAAAATTATAAAAAGACAACAATGTAAAAATAAAATCAATCTTATTCCGGTACATAATAATAAATAAGATAAATTTGCATGTTTAGTATTTTACAGTTTAATATTTATAAAAATAAGAAAATATATTTAAAATGTGGTTTTGAGATAGCTTTCAAACTAATCATAATATAGGAAACTATCCTCAAAATCTCAAAAGTAGAATTCCTGAACTTATAAATAGTGGCATACTTATACCAGGGGTGTTAGTTGAAGTTTGCCGGTTTTTTCAATAAAGAAAACGCTTAATTCTCAAGGGAATCTCAAAATTTTTTTATTCAAAGTATTGACTATCGGATTCTATACATTTTGCCCATCTTTGAGGCAAATCATGGATACCATTCCAAAAAAAAATTTCTCTTTCGAGGCAAACCATTCGACGAGCCATTTTTCGACTTTTTCAAAATTGGCGAAGCGCTGCTCTGCGAGTGAGTGTCCCATCGATGCGAAAAGGTGATAGTCGGACGGGGCAAGGTCTGGAGAGTACGGCGGGTGCGATAATATTTCCCAATTCAATGCTTTGAGAGTGTTCTTCACTACTTTAGCTGTATGAGGCGGTTTGGCGGTTTTTTCGATTTGTCTCGTTCATTTGGTGTGGTACCCATTTTCCATACTTTTGGACCTTTCCCATGGCTTTTAAACGTTGGAAAATTGCTCCTCGGGTCACATTAAGTATTTGGGCCAATTGTTGTTGCGATTGGGTTGGGTCTTCATCCAATAACGCCTGCAATTCCTCGTCTTCGAACTTTTTCGTTGTACCAGGATGTTCATTGTCTGTTAAATCGAAATCTCCACTTTTAAATTGACGAAACCATGTCTCACATGTTCTAATCACTGGAGCATGTTCACCATAAGTTTCTACCAGCAACCGATGAGCTTCAACTGCTTTTTTATTTTGATGAAATAAGAAAAGCAACGAATGCCGCAAATGCGATTTACTTGGAACGAAACTCGACATATTCACTGAGGTAACCAACTATGACACTATTATTTTGGCAGAATGTAACTTGTGTATTTTTGAAGGTTAATGTCCATAGAAAAATATGACATAGATGCCAAATCATAAAAATGTATACTTATCTCTAGCGACATCTATGAGTAAAATCGGCAAACTTCAACTAACACCCCTGGTATGAATTAAAATTTGATCACACCGACTGTAATGCCACTTATATCAGACAGAGGGTAAGAGCTTTTTCAACTAGATTCAAAAAGCATATGATGCCTTGCTATAGTAATAAAAATAACGATTCAAAATTCACAGCGCATCTCCTAGAGATAAATCACATCCCGCTTGGTAACACAGCGCATCTCCTAGAGATAAATCACATCCTGCTTGGTAACACAGCGCATCTCATAGAGATAAATCACCTCCCGCTTGGTAACACAGCGCATCTCCTAGAGATAAATCACATCTCGCTTGGTAACACAGCGCATCTCCTAGAGATAAATCACATCCCGCTTGGTAACAAGGAGCTCAAACCATTACATATAGAAAGAACCAAAATAAACTCGCCAGATACCATAATTCCATTAATATTTTTTACTCCAAATAAGGTCAGGAATCGCTGGTTAAAGTTTGTCATGTATGTCCCTTAACACCCTGTATGTTTCCATATTTGGTTGAGTGGCAAAATACGTATACCTTTTACCAAATAAGTGTGCATATGGCCTACATTCGTCAGTCATTATTAAAAGTGGGCAAAGGTTCCAACATTCTAATGCTTGAAGTAAATTACATACTCACTTAAGGATGTAACTGACCATGGGAATTATTTCAATAGTTTTTTTCCAATTGATAGTTTTTTTATGTTTAAACTATTGTTTACTCCTTCCAGATCACTCTCCCTCAATGAGGCTGCAGCCGCCCGCTCAAACACCTTTGACCGCACCCCCACGGAGTTCGTCGGCCTCACCAATCCTTACCGTGAAGCCCAGCAACGGGACTACATCCCGAAAGACGCCCCCCCGCCGTACCGCGAACGCGACACCATCAACCGCGAGGCGTATGAATCCATCCGCGAACACCTCCACAAAGAAAACTCCAAGAACTCCCTTTCGACATGCCACGAACTTAAAGACGTAAAGATCTCCAACAAGGAAGAAAGACGTATGACCAGTAGAGAGATAAGCAGTCACTCGTTGAGGGAGCACACTTCCAAACCATCCTCCAGAGAAGCGTCCAAGCTGACACGTGAGAATCTGCGCGATTTCGCTGGCGGACGAGACGCAATCTATGAGAATGAAGGCGGTCTTCGAGGGAGTTTACCGGCCGAGGTGTTTGTTCCCGATGCGGGGAACCGGGTGCACTCCATGAAGAAGTCCAACTCGGCCAATAAGATCGGTTCAGCCGCCTCCGGGGAGAAGAGGAAGTTCTATTGCCGGGAGTGGGCTTTTCAGAAGCTGGCCCACTGTCTGGAACAGAGGCCGGTCAGTAAGACTTGCGGTGCTTTGATTCTCGGTTAGTACTATTTCGTTATCTGATTAGATTACGAAGCCATGAAGTGCTGGGTCTTCCATCACTTTTCCCCTCCATTACAAATTTAGTAGTCTTGTATTGTTCGTCATAATAAGGTTTTGAAGTTCTCTTCTTTTCATAGCTACATACAATTTCACAATTTGGCCCCTTAGAATCGGATAGAAACGGATCTCATTTTTGAGATGAGATTTTACAGATGAGTCGTACGTAAAGATATTGTTACTTACTCACCCCTAACATTAAACAAAAAAAAATTTCGTGTACCAACATTCTTAAACTATTAAAATTTAAGAATTTAGATACATTTTTCCCTCTCATGATATATTATTTTTTCGTCTCATTATTAATTAAGTTAATTTTAATTATTAATGAATTTTTAAAAAAGACAAACATTCCCAAGTAAGCTGAAGATGTTGCTTGTGTCTTGATGGAGGACTTAGCCAGTCGAGGAATTGAACTTATGATGCCTGGGTGAGATCGAAATGCGAAGCCGACTCAGCCACTGGCTAAGTCTCTTTGTAAACGATTTAGACAGGCTTTAAATGTACATGTTAATAGGATTCTAATAGCCTCTTTTTAAAAAATGTATATTTAAAAGCAAAATATGTATGTTACTTAATATTTATTTTTCGATATTTATTAAGTATATTTCACAGAAAATCTCTTAAAATGTGTGGAAAACCAATTTGTACAAGTCGGGCCGCTAGATCAGTGTTCCGCAAACTTTTTGTGTTCAAGGTACACCTATCAAATTAAAAAAAATTAGAGGTACACCAAAGAAAAAAGCAATGTTAATTTAATATTTATTTATTACTAAAATCAATATACCTAATATGATAAGATGTTTAGTGAGAAATGTGAGCCTGTTTAACTGAGCACAGGCGATCAAAATTTGGAGCAATCGTTGATAAGGCTGCTCTCACCTCTTCATTGATCGTCCTCAGGCGCTCTCTTTGTTTCGATTTAATAGTAGTGAGAGTTGAAAATCCCAATTCGCATAAGTAGGTTGTGGCAAATGGTAATAGAATTGCAACAGCACGCTTTGAAAGCAGGGAATACTCAATTTTTATATGCAGCCAAAAATGTGCTACCTCTACTTCAGAAAATTTTAGTTTTAATGTCCGGTCAGTTTTTAACTCCATGAATTCTTCCTGCTCGTTTATCGGTAAGTGTCCAAGGGAAATGTTATCCGAGAATGGATTCCGTACCCAGTCCATAGGTTGCAGGTCACACTTAGGAAAATAATAGTTCATTTTTTCTGCTAATAGCTCCAAGTGTTTCACTATCAAAGCCTGCACTTTTTTTTCTGAATCGGCAGCCATGACATTTGGAAACATTTCATTACTACCATTGACAGCGTGGCTGTTCCATAACACCAACTTAGTGCGAAAGCTTTCAATTTTGTCCGAAGACGTTAAAATATTAGAATTCCTGCCTTGCATTTTTCTGTTGAGCTCATTTAAATGAGCGAATATGTCCGCCAGATATGCAAGTTTTACTACCCATTCTTCTTTTTTAAACAGAGAAGCAAAATCTGAACCCTGGGCCTCTAAAAACGACTGGGTCTCATTTTTTAGCTCGTAAATCCGAGATAGCACTTTTCCGCGAGAAAGCCATCGTACTTCTGTATGAAACAGAAGTGACTGATGATCTGCTCCCATTTCCTGACACACTGCATTAAACAGACGAGAGTTTAGCGGTCGCGACTTGATGTAATTGACAATTTTAACAACTTCTTGTAGGACAGACAACAATTCATCAGGCAGAGACTTCGTCATCAGCGCTTCCCGTGTAAAAAACAATGTACATTTTTAATATTAGGGTTTTTTTCAGAAGCCTGGTTACAAATCCCCTAATTTTTCCCGTCATAGCTGCTGTTCCGTCTGTACAAATGCTTATGCAGTTGTGCCATTCCAAATTATGGTCACTGAAGTACTGGTCTGTTACTTTGAATATTTCTTCTCCTGTGGTATATAACCAGGTAGTGGTAGACAAAATAAAAACTCCTCTTTTATTTCACATCCGTCAGTGTACCTCACATTTGAGATGAGATGCGCGTGACCGCTGATATCAGTAGACTCATCGACTTGTAGCGCAAAAACTCCACTAAGTCTTAATTTTTCAATTAACGTTGATTCAATGTCGCTAGAAATATCATTAATGCGACGTGAGATTGTATCTGCTGACACTGGTATTTTTTCGATTTCCTTAGCGGCTTCTTGGCTAATCATAATTTTGACAACTTCTTTGCAGACAGGTATAATTAAAGTTTCAGCGAGAGAATGAAGCTTCCTGGCTTTAACTAGCATATTAGCGATCACGTAACTAGCTTTTTGCGCTTTGTCTGATATTTTAGTAGTTAAATGTCGTAAAAGTTTACTGGGCACCATCGAATTATTGCCCAAAGTTTCTCCACAAACAAAACATTTTGGAATTGGACATGATTCGTCTCCGCAATATATAAAGCCATAACTTACATAGCTCTCATCATATTTTCGATAAACAAGCTTAGGTTTTTTCTTTGTTGACTCTGTTTCTTCTTGGAATACATTAGTTTCACTTGACAAACTTGCGGTACGTTTAACGAATTTATCCATTATATACACGTATTATGGACTATTTATTTGTTATTAAAAAGTCTATTACGCTCGCGACGACACAATCACAAACTAGCGGCTAGTTACTGGCCAATAAAGATTTGTTTAACGGCTAGACACTGGCGAAAAGTGACGCTACGCCCACTCAATCGGGCGCGACAACGACGGCTGAGAACTGAGGACTAGGGATGAAATGATACGAGTAAATACAAGTACTTACTCGATACGCATGCGTGCTGCGTTCGGCAATAGCTTGTGAGCCAGGCGCGCCACGCGGGGAAGGCTGTCCCGCCCCTCACCCAACAAAGCGCCTCGCTCTTATAGCTCTCAGCTATTTTTAGGTGAATTATCTTTTTTCCGCGGCACACCAACTGATGACCACGGTACACCAGTGTGCCGCGGCACACGCTTTGCGGAACACTGCGCTAGATGGTGTTATTGTAGCATGTTGCCAGTAGTATTTGGTAAAATAGACTTACCGAGGAATAGAGAGAATATGTACCATATATTACAATAAGTAAAGTAATGTGTATTTTGGACTTGGCTGCAGGTGATGCAGGCAGTGGGAAGACGGCCCTCTGCAAGGAGCTGTCCACTCCGGGCTCTGGTCCCTCTGCTCGACAGCAAAGGGCCTTACAGAGGAGAATGATCGCCAGGCATTTCTTACAGGTATTTGTCCAACTATCACCACAAAACATCATTTCACTAATAACTACCTATTTATTTTATTTATCAATGTATTTATCATTACAACTGTTGTGAAGCCATTTTGGGAAGTGTCCAGATATGAAATGAAACTAAGTCTATCCATTTATTTTTGCATTGCAACCAATGATATATTTGACCTGCAAACTCTTGAAAGGTTACATTTGTAGACCACTTTTTTATGGAGACTCTTTTTTCACTATTTGCGGGAGACTACAAAACCACTGTGACTAATATTAAATGTCCCCAGGGTCAGAATGAGACCAGTCTTGCGATGGGAGAGTTCATCCGAACCCTGGTCATGCAGATCCTTAACAACTCCTCGGAGCACCGCAAGAGCATGCAGGCCACCATTCCCGAAGAAGACAAAGGTAAGGCCACTTGCAATGTGCACAATCGCAATACTTAGTAATTGTTCCTTTACTGGGAAGACGAAGCTACTGCACAAATGTTAGTCCAACAGTACTTCAACTTGATATTATTTTAAACAGAATAACCTTGAGCACTTTTTTTATCATGAACAATGTTCCTTGCAACAGTTAAAGACAGTACGAGAGATATAGTAATCAACTGACAGCACTTATTGTAGCACAAATCTACTAATGTATACCTTGTTTTATCCCCAGGCGATGTGACCTTACCCTCTGCGCCCCCCATGGAAAGGGGGGAAGACAGGGGGAGAAAGCCCCGTGGCACCATGGAGAGGATACACGAGCGGGAGCAGTACGATGACATGCTGGCAGACATTGTGGAGGAACGACTCAAGGTAGGCTTTTTGGGTGAAGTAACTAAGATAGGAGATCGAGAAGTTGCACCTCTCTCCCCACCAAACCAACATTGGATGAACTTTTCCAAATGAAGATTTTGATTTATTATTTTCTTACAGGTGTCTTTGTCCATCGAAGACAAGCAAGAGTTACCGGCGCGAGTTAACAACACCAACCCATTCCTACCTAATTTCCAGAGTCCCAACGAAAGGGAGCAGAAACTTTACGAGAACCACGAAAACCTCTTCCTCAGAAATCTCTCCCAACAACCCAAGGATGCCAGGAACTCTAGACTCTTCAGACAGCAGAGTGAACCCCCTCTTCAAGACAAGAAATCCGCCGTTCTACAGAAGAGCTTATCTACAGACTCTAAGAATGTTCCGGAAACACGACCACGAAGAAATTCCTCCGAAATAGAAATGGATCATAAAAACTTTGACACTTTCCGAGGTTTGGAAGATGCAAAATTGAGTTCCGCCAGTAAATCACTTTTCAAAGAAATATTAGAGGCTGACGAAGATAAGACAAAGGAGGGGGAAAGGATAAATAGCGACGGAATCCATACTCCACTTAGCCCTGGAGGGAATAATACCCCGGGTGCTGCAGCTAAAATATCCAGGATTCCAGTGGCGAGCTTCAAATACCCTAACATGTCCATTCTGAGCTCAGCCGAGAATTCCCCTTCTAAAAGTCGAATCTATAGAGAATCCGAAAGAAACTCTGCCAGCGATCATTCTGATAATAAGGAATCATCCAAAGGCAGCAGCAACAAGGTGCACGCTATCGAACCCGTCAAGAAGGAAGATAGTGATGACCAAAGAGTCACAATTGAAGAGGAACTCCCAGAGTATCAGAATGTATTGAAACCGCCAAGCTGTCCGAAAGAACTCAGTCCAAAGATCGGACGAATGGAAGATTTCAGCATGACAGACTATAGAAACATCGGGGAAACAATTCTGAACAGTCCTGATTTCGATCCTACATTTGGCATGCAAAAATTAGGCTTCGGCGATAAGATCCTAACCGCTTCAAGTCCTATGAAGAATCTCAATCAATTGGACGACGTACCTCCTCCAATCCCTAGTCTCCCTATTAATCCTAGAACCTTGATAGCGAATTGTTACTATGAGAAGCTGCTTTCTGAGCCTGAGATCCAGCAGGCATTGTTGCCGCAGAACTTGGAAAAGAACCCCGATGATTGCTTCAAGAAAGCTATCCTATTTCCACTTCTAGAAATTGACCCCCCGAAGCAATGTCTCTTTTTGCTTGTGGATTCAATTGACGAGACTCCTCTTACCGGATCTTCAATGACTAGCTCGACTCTGACTAAAGACAGGGAGAAGAATGGTTCGGATTCGGGTAATTTGGCAATTAGGAGTACAAACAGTTCCAAGACCATCGCGGAGCTTCTTGCTAACCACCATCATCTGTTCCCCCAGTGGCTGCTGCTGGTTTGCACGGCGAGGAAGCAGTCCAAATATCTCACCAAGATGTTTACAGGTAAATGTTATAAATTGTTGTTAAAAATTGTAAATAAATAATTCTTTCAGTATGATATCGATACCATGCTCCTTATACGTGTGCTGTGTTGTACATATTGGCCAAAGAGAGTTCCAGATCAAAATGACCTCTTCTCTTGGAAATAAAATATTTCATTCGATAATTCCAGGTTTCCGCAAGATATCTCTGGATGATCTGCGACGCGGTCACGTGACCCTGGACGTGCAACGTTACATCCTCGGGCGCCTGGACTCGGAGCCGCGCCTCGGCCAGCACGTGTCTCGGGACGCGGCACAGGCTCTGGACCACCTCCGCATCAAGTCCAACGGGTGCTTCCTCTACCTGGAACGTGTCCTTGACGGTCTAGCTGACGGCTCCGTGGCCCTCAGGGAGATCCGGGAGATCCCCGGCACGCTGAACGGGCTCTACATGTGGCTCTGCCAGCGCCTGTTTCACGGCAGAAAGTTTGCAAAGGTTAGATTATTTCATTTATCATATGAGTTCTGCTGCAATGAAATGCGGGATGCCACATGGTCTCCATTTGGTTCCTGTCTTTAAAAAGAAATGTCATGGAAAATTAACAACTATCGAATAAACATCTGTAACTTTTGTCTTCCAGGTCCAACCATTGCTGAACGTTCTCTTGGTGGCAAAATGCGGAGTTGACTCTGAGATGCTTTACCACTGTTTGCTGACTACCAACTACACAATTCCTAGAGAAGACTTCAACAAGAGACTTCATTTGTTGCGAAGGTACAGATTGCTTAAGATTTTTGGTATGCCTATAAAGTTTGTTTTAAAC
Organism: Halesus radiatus; assembly: GCA_022606495.2. Taxonomy (NCBI): domain Eukaryota; kingdom Metazoa; phylum Arthropoda; class Insecta; order Trichoptera; family Limnephilidae; genus Halesus; species Halesus radiatus. The sequence goes on from JAHDVE020005509.1 coordinate 12,390, forward strand.
CCGTATTATGTATTAAAATATCTATCCTTTCAGAATTCTTACATTGGATCCTCGCACTGGCGTATTGTCCATCTTCCACCACTCGTTCTCGGAATGGTTGTTGGACGTGAAGCACTGCACACGCCGCTTCCTGTGCTCGGAGGCACTGGGCCATGCTGCTCTCGCCATGCACTACACGCTGAGGGCGCGCCAGCTCAGCGCGGGAGACGTGCACCTCATGGTGCTGCATGCCACGCGACTGGAACACCACCTTAACAGGTAACACGCTATTCTAATTTCAGAGTGTTGTCTATCTTCCCCACAGGACTCTGGCCAATGCAACCAATATACCGCTGCATCGATGAGAAGTTTCCTCATAGACAACATTGCAAAATAGGGGAATCTATCAAACGGATTATCTGCATACTTCAGAAATCTATGGACTCCAAACCAGAAGTAAGAGACAAACTCTACAATGGGGTATCCTTGCTATTGTACAGGGCCAGCAGTTGTGTCCCATTCATTTACATATTTTCGCAGGAAAGCAATACTGCTGTAACCATCACTATCCACGAAAATGCTTTGTATACATGATTCCACGGCGTTTTTTTGTCTCAATTAATATGGGTCCCGTGACTCTACAATGAATGAAAATAAGAACTTTACGATGTTGGAAAAACTCTACGTTTTGCTAATATTACATTGATAAGTTTAAAAATCCTGCTTTTTTTTTACATGGTCTTGCCTTTTACAGCATTCATTACTGTTATTGCTTTCCTGCGATGATATATCACTTATCTAAAATTATTTTTGCATATATGTCGCTGTATCAATATAATTCATCATCATCTTCTTCGCCTTGAACTATTGGTGCCGGAGACCCACGGCTTCGACAAAACGCCTCCAGTCTTCTTTGTCCCGCGCTACTTCTGTGGTCTCCGTCCATTGCAGGTCCAGCCTCTGAAGTTGCTTCTCTGATATTTGTAGTTAATATAATTAATGTTTGAATTGTCTCAAGGGACTCCAAGTCCACCATGGAGTCGAGCCTGGGCCCGCAGATGGAGAGGTCCATCCTGCTGCCGAGTTTGGATCTGCACACCATCATCCTGCTCTGGCTTCTGGACTCCGGCTGCGATGTTAAGGCATCGCTCAAGATACAGCAGCAGAGGCAGCTCATAGGTGAGACTTACAACAGCCGAGTGAATAACCGGCTGTTTGATAATACAGTGAAACTCAAGAAATTTTGTTTTTCGGTCGGTCCCTTCAGGTCTGAATTTGAAAATTGGCCCAATTTATCCCATATACAAGGTTTTCCCACATAAGAAGTTTTTTCCAGTCCTTTGGAAAACCTTATAAGAGAGTTTCACTGTACACTTTGATAATAAAATGCAGAAATTTAGTACTATGGCAACACTAATTTTGGAACAAATTATGGTACAATTCAGATGCTAACTCACACAGCAACGCGACGTGCAGTGCTGCTTGCTGCTGTTGTGCGATTTGACCTTTAATCCATTATCCAGACGGTAGAGACAGACAAAAACTACTTACCTCTTCTGAAGTAAAATCAATCTTATAACCAATCAACTTCATTTCATTTAAAAATCACTAACAATGACTGTATGCTTGGAGCTCATTAATATATTCAGTCCAGTATAATTAATTGGATTAGAATTTTAAAATATGTAAGTCTGCGTATGATTTACATTTGTAGGCTATTAAAAAGTGGGACATTCTAGCATCCAGGCAGTATAGCTGTGTGACCATTTGTTATCCTGTTCCCTGTATCCAGTTCCCAAGGAAACGGTGATTCCCGCCTCTTCGGTCCCAGAGTTCCTGTCGGGGCTCGAGTGCCCCACGTTGCCCCGCGACGGCAGGGTGCTCCGAGCCCTGCTGGAGATGGGAGCCCAATTAGACGCGGCACCACCGCAGCCCAACATTATCGGAGAGAGCCAGGTATTACAACTATGAATATCTACCAATCTGATTATTATTAAATTAATTTTAAAACCAATTGACCAATTTCACCCCGAGTAAGGTTCAATTGAGCTTACTTCAGGCACACAACACACTTCTGTTGATTTATCTTCACTGCTTTTTGAGGTTAAATACATTCTATTATCATGTAAACATAAGAATAATGAGATAGTACTTTGCACTAGAAAGCTCTAGCTACTTTAACAGTTCAACAGTTCTAATCTATAGACATACAAGTTAACTGATGCCAACAATGTGTGAGTTTGTGAGTTCAATTTATTTATCATCTTTGAAGTAAAATAGTCATTTTGAGAGTGTGTTTTGTAAGGGACAGTGTAAATTAAATATTTTTTTATTGTGACAGTTTGGATTGAAAATGGACACCTGTAGATATTATTGCCAAAAAAAGTGTTAAAATTGTATGTAATTACTTGCCGAGTTTTGAAGATATGTAATTATTTTCCTTATGGAATCAACCCATTTATAATTGGTATTAATCACTTTCGGTCATTAGTTTAACTAACTAACCATCACACCGTTTCCTGCACGGGTAGGCAGAGAGGACTGACTACTGAACAAGTCAGTCTTAGTACTCACCCCTTGCTTCATTCATATTCATACATCGTCTCATATATACTCTTCTGTTATTCTGACTCTGGAAATGGCCTGACTCAAGTATTTGGTTCACTTGATTGTACCATTTCATCCCGGCTTCTACTTCCATTTATATTTGCATCATGTATTCTCCTTACACTCCTTCGTTCATCGGCTCTACATGCCCAAATCATCTAAGTTTCCCTTTCTTAATCTTACTCATTATGCTCACATCAGCCTTACATTTTTTGCGAATTTCAAAATTTTCACAGTCGTACAAAGTTTTACCACACATACGCCTCAGGGATTTCATTTCTACAACATTCAGTCTACTTTCATGTTTCCTCTGCCAGTTCCATGCCTCACTGCCCTATATCAGGGTAGGTATCAGCACTCCATTGTGGACTGCTAGCTTCGCTTTAATTTACAGTTATGTACTTGATATAAACTTTATATGTGTACGTTCAAGTTCAAGTTTATATGTGTACGTTCCTGATAAAGGTTGAGTTTAACCGAAACCGGTCGATAATGCATAAATATAAATAAAATAAAGTGGCCTAAAACAAAAAAATTATTTCATTTAAATTATAATGCCAAGCCCCAAAGTAGTTGCTTTCTTCGATAAAATATTTATATGATATGATGCATGCTTTTTTTAATGTGAATACCGCACAAGAGTCTCAACTACTTCCAACCGTCTGAAGCCAGTGGAACTTTGGCATCCCATCCCCAATTGGGATATGTTGTGAGGCTGAAGGTAGTGGGGAAGGCAAGGAGATGGGGTAGAGCGAGGTGTACGAGGAAGTACCTGGTATGCTAATCGTTAGAAACCTAAACAGGGTTTCTCAAACTTTTTCTTCATAAATACAAATTTGATATTACGCAATTTACCCAGTTGATTATATCTACTTTGTTAGGTTTACGGGGATATTGAAAGAAGGGTGTATGCAGGAAACTCCACTAACAGAAGACTGAATGCGGTTGATGCTAACAAAAAGTAGTCCAAAGAAGCGAATCTAGCAGTCCACAATAGAGTGCTGATACTTAAAGTAGACTGAATGCCGTAGAAATGAGATCTCTGAGACGAATGTGTGCTGAAACCATGTATGATCGTGTGAAAAATGTTGAGATTCGTAAAGAATGCAAGGCTGATGTAAGCGTTGAGATGGACCTCCCTCGTGCGCCCTGTGGTCTGTCCTCCCTTCGTTTTGATTTAATTTAGCAATAGACTTCTGTTCACGTCACCGACCTGAGGTGACTCCTCTACTGCTGCCTTAAATTTTCCTAGCTAATGTGAACGGAAAACTCTATGTAATTTTCCTTTCCATTGCAGGTTTTTCACCTTGGCCAGTGCGTGAAGCCTAGCCCTATGCTAACATCTGAGTGTTTCCGATTTTCACTGAATTTTCTCACGGGGATGGTCAATTTTCCTAAGATTTTCCTCGAAATCTACATTGTGCACTTTTTGTTTCAGATTGTCGGAAAAACAAGGTCTTATTTTGTGGTAACCTCAAATTCTTTGCAGCGTTGACAGGCTCTCACATACCATTGACAGATTTATGCTCCTAGTACGCCTATCTTAGACTTTGGTATTCGTTTATGTTCTAAACTCTCTATTATTACCCTAGTATGTAATCTACGTTAATTTTCTATAGGCTTGCTAGAATTTTCCTAACTTTGCCCAGAAATTTTCTATTTTAACCTATTGTGAGTTTTAACGAGAAAACTTAGCTTCTGGGCTAAATTAATTGCAATATTCCTGATCTAATTAATACGACTTGGTTACATTTTTAAATTAGGTATACATAAATATAATGATTATGTTGTTTCACAATTAATTAATTTAAAAATAATATATAGTATATTTGCGCACGTTCTAGAGTGGAAGATACTCTCAGTATCGCCCTGGTGAAAGACCACCATTCAGAATTGAAACGTTACTTGAAATGGCTTTTAGCCGTGTTTGGTGACCATATCTGAATAGCCAGGTATTCCCCACCTTCCTCTTCCCCTTCTCCTTCCCCTTCTCCTTCTCCTTCCCCTTCTCCTTCCCCTCTCCAATACCTTCAGCCTCACAACATTCCCCAATTGGGAATGCCATAGTCTCACTGGCTCCAGACGGTTGGTAGCAGTTGGGACTCTTGTGTGGTATTTATATAAAAAAAATAATTCAGGACTGACGGACGTATGAATCCATCCCACCCACTGCGATGCAAGTCTATGAATCGGGAGAGTCCGACTGGGAAGGGCTCCCAATGCACCTTAAACGCTTCTGCTGGGTCAGCATCGGCGGGGTTTTTACACTCGCTGGTGGGGCAGCCCACCCTCAGTCGTGAACCTGTACTATTGAGCGACCTGGACAACGGTAGCCAGTTGTAGAGCGTTTCCCTCAACCGGTCTCTCCCGATCCGACCCACCACGCAGTAGGTGGGCCAACTCAGCCGCAGCCAAGACCTTATTCATGAACCCGGGCACCCCTGCTATAAAAAAAAAAAATAGTATTAAATTATTTGGTTTTACTTTTTTCAGCTTTTTTTGTTATGATAAGTGATAGAATACGGTTTGTTTGCAAGCAATTCGGCTCCAGACCAACCCCTAAGTACTTGGATGACCACGTTTCCGGTTGATAACCCTTTCTCCACAGATACATAGGATGGCCGGCCGGTATACGTAACCTCTTGACCTTAGTTCGTGCCTTGTTCCGGTTCCATCCCCTACACCGTGACAGAAAAGACACCTTCCCCAAGGCCTTCTGAATTCCCGTCCTCCAGATCAGCTACATTTATGAGAGATCAAACCGGTTTCGTCCTCTCGTCAAACAACATTAGATACTTGCGGCTTTTGCAAAGTCCGGGTTGAAAATCCGTCCCCCGCATCAAAAGTTCAGAAGTAACTACGCTTATGTCAGCAGTTATCTCTGTCCAATCGATAGTTACAAATTATAGATATATGTAAACGATACGAGGTTTTCATAATCCATAATACTCCAGTTTTCCCGGAAAATCCTGGACCTGACATCTCCAACTCAGGTCGTGAATCTGAGCCAGATATCCAGATATACTACATACGAAAATACATAACAGCAAAAATACGATATACATAACAAATTACGGTTTTTGTTTGGATGACAGATTTATTTAATGAGGCCTTGAATTACCTCATGTAGTTTGAATTTAAATTTAGACTGGTTTTTGTTTGGGGAAAAAGGTTGGACTCAAGGTCCAAAATTCGTGGAAGGCGTTCTTTTGAACTCATCAATGTGTTCGAAGAAATGTAGAGCGCCTTTGAGGTGGTTTTTCCCATGAAAATGGCGTTAAAATGTACTGAAATTCGATTATATTTTTTACGTGCATTTAATTAATCCTAATACTGGCGTAGACATATTACAATTCTTATCCTATCTCATCTGTCAAATGGTTAATGAATATACGTTTTCGTAATGTTGTTTCAAAGTATTGTACCATTTCCTTCTATTCTAACTGCAATACCCTCTCACTTGCGCTCTCGTTGTCCATATACATCCATCTCGAACGACTGAGACCACCCTTAACCGATTTTTCAACACCTTTTAAATTTTTTTTTAATAACTTTTCGGATGTTTTTTTTCGATTTCCTTAATCCAACACTGGAAAAAATGGACATTGACCCTGATATAGGTAACCCCCGTCTCACTTTAACTAAAAATCGAATCAATTTATTCTTTATGACGGGTAATAATATTTGACTTTATAAAAAGCCGCCGTAAATCAAAGTTAATTCAAAAATGATTAGTTTTTTTGAGTTTTCTTAAAGTAAACATCTCCTATCTTCACGTTTTAATTTAATTGTCCCCAATTACATCTAATGATCCAAGTTCCACGTTAGTCTCGCTGCTTATCTGAACAATATCGACTCTTATGAAAATAAAAGCTATTTGCAGGTAACTCCGAAAGCACAACGAAATAAATGATTGAATTATTCCCAACCTAGTAATCCATATATCTCAGCATCGCTAATGAATTCCTTCAGTTTGATCCCTATAATCGATCGGTATGTCGTTCTTTTATATCATTTTGTTCCCTGATGTCCAGAATTTTCTCAATACTTTAAATCACCTATAAACTCAAGTTTCACTTCATTGTGAATATCTACATTTTTGAAATTAGAAAATTGCTCTCCAATTATGCATCCGTTCACCAGGGCGATACTGAGAGTATCTTCCACTCTGGAACGTGCGCAAATATACTCTATATTATTTTTAAATGAATTAATTGTGAAACAACACAAATTAATTAAATAAAAATTACTTGCGCACGCCGGGATTTGAACCCGCGACCTTCGGATTCGTAGTCAAGAGCTTTACCCCTCGACCATGGAGGCCGTCAAAATAATCCCTAATTGGGTTTGCGTTGAAACGCGTTCCTGAATTTGTCAACATTAAACTGTAATTTACTGCAATCAAAAGCTTCATAAGTCGGTAGGTGTCGCCCGTTTTCGGTTTTCCTGCATGAAAGTTTATGTATGTGAAAAAAATATTTTCCAGGGTTTAGGGTAAGAAAATGGTGATGGTAAGACCATTACAGCGTAGTGAGCAAGATTAAGAAAGGGATGCTTAGATGGTTCGGGCTTGTAGAGCGAATGAACGAAGAAAAGAGTGTAAGGAGAATATATGACACGAATGTGAATGGAAGAAGAAGCCAGGGACGTCCGAGGAAGACATGGCACGATCAAGTGAACCAAATACTTGAGTTTGGCCATGTTAGAAGTCGGAATAATAGAAGAGAATATATGAAACATTGTATGAATGTGAATGAAGTAAGAAGTGTATGCCAAGATCGAGTTGTTTGGTGGTCCGTCCTTTCTGCCTACCCCTGCGGAGAAAAGACGTTATGGTTAGTTACTTAGTTACCTACCTAACTAAATAAATTATTACATTCATATAACAAAATATATTTAAAAAAAATTATAACATTTAATTATCTCCCAATATTGAATAGTACAATGATTTTATGTAAAGGTTTTGTAAAGAGAGTATTATCGCATTAATAATAATAATATATTAATGAATACCTACTGTTGCGTAGACAAATCACAAAGCCGAGTATCTGACTGATAACACAGTTGCTGTAGATTTATGTATTTGTTTGGCCGGCGGCTTACCTTCCTCGAATCTTGGTAAAATTGTAATGATATTATTATTTATATTTTGTGATCGCATGTTTTTTATATTTTTGTGGGGGGTTTTAGAAGAAAGGGAAAGCAAGGGAAGGATTAGGTATAAAGGGTGGGTAGGAAGCTGGGGGTCAGGGTATCCAGGACTGACGGACGTATGAATCCATCCCACCCACTGCGGTGAAAGGCTATGGGTCGGGATAGTCCGGCTGGGAAGGGCTCCCAATGCGCCCTAAATGCTACTGCTGTCACAAATCGGTACGACAGCAGCGGTGGGGTTTTTACACTCGTTGGTGAGGCAGCCCACCATCAGTTGTGAGCCTGAGGGTCGGGCCCCTGTACTATAGAGCCAACGGTAGCCAGTTGTAAAGGGTCTCCCTCAACCTGTCTCTCCCGATCCAACTCACCACGCAGTAGGTGGGCCAACGCACCGGCAGCCAAGACCTGGACAAACCTTACCCTATGAACCCGGGCACTCCTGCTAAATCACCAAACATAGCGAACCACTTGAGGTGACCTATGGCAGAGGTGTTGGTCATCCAAAAAATGGTTCCTGGGGTGGCGGTACCCATACCCGCCTCCCAAAAATAAATTATTTTCAGCAGCCATTAAAATTTATTGTATACTTCTTCATATTCCTAAGGTAGAATGAGGGACATTTTTTCAAAAATAGCATCCATTTAGTCACAAATATTTTCCAAATTTGTCTCCTAAAAATATGAATAAATTGTCATCTTTTGTGATAGGGCCCTCCTTGGAGCGGTCGGACGCGTCTTAGACGGTCCCGTTTATTTTCGGTAATTATGAGGGATATTCAATACATTCCTCCCTTAAAAGTGTGCCTAAATAGTTATAAATAGTGTGGTCATATAACGACTTATAAGTATTGAGTTTAGTGAATTTAGTTTAGTTTATAATACGTTCATAAGCTAGTGCTGCAGTTCAAGAGGCCGATATCAGTCATATTGGATCGGAACATTGGCCGCATGTACAAAGTGTGTTCAAAAGAAAAGGTGAATTTTGAATTTTCGCGGGCTGTGTACATTCGATTATCGATTTTTTTTTTTGTTATGTTGGTACACATATGTTTATCATATGTTAGCATTATCAGCCATTTTGGATCAGTAGTTTGTTTTAGACAACTGGAAAGGTTAGTCACGTTTTTGGGTGTTCTTAGATTTTTTATTTAGGTTCGTTTTCTGAGGCATCATCAGTCCGATTGAAGTGAAATTTTAGATTCGCTTTATTTTCTATGTCCTCATCAGCATTTCTTCAAAAAAAAATTTATTCTTTTTAGAAAAAAAATTGTTAATCCTATGGAGGAATTTCCTAGTTTTGGTCGGAACTTGATAGCCGTTTTCTGGGACATCATCAGTCCGATTAAAGTGAAATTTTAGATTTGCTTTGTTTTCTATGTCCTTATCAGCATTTCTTCAAAAAATCCAAAAAATCGATGTTTTTCGATTTTTTACAAAATTTTTTTTAGTAAAAAATCGAAGAAAAAACAAAACGTGACTAACCTTTCCAGTTGTCAAAAACAAACCTCTGATCCAAAATGGCTGATAATGCTAACATATGATAAACATATGTGTACCAACATAAAAAAAAAAAAATCGATAATCGAATGTATACAGCCCGCAAAAATTCAAAATTCACCTTTTCTTTTGAACACACCTCGTACGCTCGGGTGAAACCTGCATCTTCCCCGCTGCCCCTCTGCTACCGCTGCCGCTGCATAGTTAAGATGACCGTGGACACATGCAACAAATGTTCAACTATTCGACGCTGACGCACCCGCACCCCGCTGCACCCTGCACCTTGCACACTGCAGCCTTCACCGCTGAACCCTGAACCCGTTATACCCCTAAGCTGTGATCCTACCCCCCCAGCCCCAGCCCCCCTGCCCGTTCTCCGCCTGGACGGTTGTCATGGAACCTATACGACATAATAATAATAATAAGAATAATATTAATAACTATGTTACGCGTAACAATGATGAGTGTGATGTAATATTGAAACAGTGATAAGTGGGTAGAAGTTTTAGTTGTTGGACAGTTTATGGCCTTAGGATTATGTTTAATATTACTTTTTGTTGTTATGTTTTAACACTAGTTAAATAGTTGTATACATAGGTAGGTTTGTGTGTGTTTTATGATAGTATATCTTAAGGTAAATAAGTTATGAGATGTATGTTAAGGTATGATATGCTAAGTTCATTATATTAAGTGTTATTTTAAGTTATAAGTTAGATAAGGAATGTTATACCATGCCACATTATGTTAAGTTATAAGCTATATTATATTATGTAATGGTAAGTTATAAGTTAGATAAGCTATGTTTTATTATGCTATGTTAAGTTCAGTTATGGGTAGTTAAGTAATCCATGGAAGGGAATGGCCGACACAGGTGTCAACCCTTCGTTAGCGCGAAGAGGAGGAAGGAACGTGAACAATGTCGAATTGGCACGTGGAATGTCAGAGGAGGAATGGAAAGAAAGATGAATGAACTATGTGATACGATGGCAAAGAAAAGTTTGGATGTACTCTGTATAACAGAGAGTATGAAAAAGGGGAGCGGTACGATTCAGCATAATGATACGCTCGTCATCTGGTCTGGGAGACCAGATACAGACAGGGCTTGTCAGGGTGTTGCAGCGTTACTGTCTCCTAGAATGGTGGAATGTATGTTGCAATATGAATGTGTAAGTCCGAGAATAATGTGCATCCGATTCAAAATCGGGTTGACAAGAGTGTTTTTAGTTATATGCTATGATCCTGTCAACTCTGAAAGCGATGAAGTGACATATGATTTTTGGACCAGTGTGAGCGATGTGATGAGATTAAAAAATATGAATGAAAGGATTATAATGGCAGGGGATTTGCACGGGTGGGTGGGAGTTGAAGGGATGGTTTTGAGTCAGCTGTAGGTTTATTTGGGGATAAAAGAACGAATGACAATGGAAACAGAATGCTTGAAGTATGTTTAGAGTGGAACCTATTTGTATCAAATACCTTTTTCAATCATAAAGGTATCCACCAATATAATATACGTGGGAAAGAGGAAATGAGAGGTCAATGATTGATTTTGTAATAATTGACTCTGGGTTGAGAGCCATCACCGCAGACACAAGAGTTTTCAGAGGGGCTGAGGTAGAAACCGACCATTTCCTGGTTGTGTCGAGGGTAAACCTCTTCCGCGGCTGGCGCTCTAAAGTGAAAACCGTGTCGACCTCAACTAGAGTCAAAATAGAAAAACTACAAAATGATAATGTAAGAAGTATGAAAATTGTGTAGAGATGAGACTGAATGATAAGGTAATGGACGGTCTAAGCATAGACGAAACATGGGACCACATAAAAGTGAGCCTCTGAATCTTTATGTGGAAAAAGTACGCAAGGTAGGAAGAAAGGTGATGCATGGTGGGATGATGAGATTAAAGCACTGGTCTCAGAGAAGAAGAAAGCGTGGTTATGTCTGATAGCGACTGGCAGTGCTTCTAGCAAAGAGAGGGATAGAGTGAAAGAAGTTTACAAGGGCTGCAAGAAAAGAGTATGTGATGGAGTGAAAGAACGAAAGAAACGCCTGGAAGAGGAAGAGGGGATCAAAGTGACAAACCACTTCCAAGAAAACATTTAACTGTTTTGGAAGGAGGTCAAAAGGTCCCGGAATGGTCCAGAAAGCGGATGTGTGAAACTGGTAAAATTGAAAGATGGACAAATGTTGACGAATGAGAAAGATATAAAAGAGTGATGGATGATATACTTTGAAGAGGTCTTCGAAAGCAACCCGAGTGATAGTGATTCCAGTGGCGAGTCAGGTATGAATAACGATGCGGTGAATGTTCCCAAAATTAGCATGAATGAAATTAAAAGATCAATCAAATGTTTGAAGAATGGTAAGGCTGTTGGTTTCGACAATATTGCTGCTCAATACTTTAGGGGGAGAGGGACGTCGGAAAGTTATTATTTATTAATTCGAAATAATACTATCATTATTTAAAATTAATAAATAATAACTCCAACGTCCCTCTCCCCGTTAAAGGAGATAGCCGTATAATTCTCACATGGTTATGCAAACTTTTTAACCAGTGTTTAGAGGAGGGTTACACCCCATTAGATTGGACAGGGGCTGTGATCATGCCTCTATACAAAGGTAAAAGGTCATGCATGGAATGTGGAAATCACAGGGCCATTAGCCTGCTAAGTTCAGTTCAAAAGCTGTATGGTAGGATATTGATTGAGAGGGTACAAATGAAAACAAAGGATAAAATATGGGATGTGCAAGGTGCATTTATGGGTGCATGGATCAGATTTTCTTGTTGCGTATGCTCACAGAGAAGTTTCTGGCAAAAAACCAGAAACTTTTCTGTGCTTTTGTAGATCTACAAAAAGCATACGACAGAGTTGACAGAAAAAAGTTATGGAAGGTGTTGTCCAAGTATGGTGTGAATACAAATCTTATACAGGCAATCACATCTCTGTACGAGGGAAGCGTTGCATGTGTTAGGACAAACGGTGATTTTACGGGATGGTTTGACATCACAAAAGGTGTTAAGCAAGGCTGTGTAATGTCACCGTGGCTATTCAATCTATACATGGATAATTGTATGCAAGAATTGAAAGAGTTGGGCTTGGGCGCGAAAATGAGTAGTCTGCAAGTATGTTGCCTGTTGTATGCTGATGATGCGGTGTCGATTGCTAACAGTATGGAAGATTTACAGTCCCTTGTATCTAGGATGAACGAAGTATGTATGAAAAATGAGCTAATGATAAATGTAAGTCCAAAGTCATGGTGTTTGAAAGAGAGAGTACGAAAACAGTGTGCAATATAGTTGTGAATGATGAATACTTGGAGCAGGTCGATGAGTTTGTGTATTTGGGAAGTATGGTTACGAGAGATGGAAAGACTGATAGGGATATTGAAAGAAGGGTGAATGCAGGAAACTCCATTAACGGAGGACTGAACACGGTTGGCGCAAACAAAAAATTGTCCAAAGATGCGAAGCTAGCAGTCCACAGTGGAGTGCTGATACTAACCCTGATGTATGGCAGGACGAAAGTAGACTGAATGTTGTAGAAATGAGATCTCTGAGACGAATGTGTGGTAAAACCATGTATGATTGTATGAAAAATGTTGAGATTCGTAAAGAATGCAAGGCTGATGTAAGCATAGCGAGCAAGATCAAGAAAGGGACGCTTAGATGGTTTGGGCATGTAGAGCGAATGAATGAAGAAAGGAGTGTAAGGAGAATATATGACGCGAATGTGAATGGAAGAAGAAGCCGGGGACGTCCGAGGAAGACATGGCACGATCAAGTGAATCAAATGCTTGAGTCGGGCCATGTCAGAAGTCGGAATAACAGAAGAGAATGTATGAGGCGTTGTATGAATGTGAATGAAGCAAGAAGTGTATGCCAAGATCGAGTTGTTTGGCGGTCCGTCCTCTCTGCCTGCCCCTGCCATGAAACGGCGTGATGGTTAATTAGTTAGTAAAAAAAATACTTCTCATCCTTACTAGATATTTGCTATACCTTTTGATTGAAAACTATATCATTAAGTTTAGGTGGGTATTTGGCCTCTAATCCAAAATTTTGTATGAAACAGGCCACGCAGCCGTTCCTCTTAACACTTTATTTATTTCCGCCATTTTGGATTGCAGATTTGAATATTAAAATTAATTTTGTACAAATAATACTTATTTAAAATAAATATAACATGACAATTTTATTCTAAAATTATTTTCGTAGTAAATTGGCAAGTAACATACATGGTGTCCGGAAACTGGTGAATCTACATCTCATAGAGAACACAAAAATCATGTATTTATTCTTCTATTAACGCTTATACAACCTGTACAAATAATATATACCCATCATAGGACTTGAGATTAAAAAAGACGACAGAATTTGAACTCGGAATCATTTGAAATAATAGATAATAATATCAATATATCACTGCCTACTTGAAATCATTTCACGTAAACCAAGCCGCAATCCAAAATTCTTATAAATTATTGCTAAATAAATAGCAAAGTACTAACGTACCTACTAATACGTACTTAATACTAATACAAAAGAAATCTCCCTGCCGATAAATATTTTATTTAGAGTCACAGCATTCCTGCTTGAACCACGAGTTTCCGGACACCGTGTATAAGAGGTAATGTAAGCATGTAACTTTCGCAGCGCCGGGTATTAATGCGAGTCTATTATAATGATTGGTTTATAATAAATTGGTGCTGTAATTACGATTGAACAGGTCACCATAATATCCTTAATTCAAGTACATAATATGTGTGTATATGTAGATTCACCTTTAGAAAAAGAATTCGTTTAATTCTTTCCTTTGAAAATTAAACAATACGTAATTTATAGCTAAATAATGTCATAAAAATTATAAATACGCATAGTAAAAAATCTGATGGAATATCATTGAATCGTTTGGATTACCCTACATGATATCAGGTACCCGCATTATTAAATATCGCTAACTAATGTTTTTCTTCAAAATATTACTTCCAAAAATGTTTTTGATGTTGTGACTTGTATTTTCTGGTGAAAGATTTCTCACTTGGTCTTTCTCTGTCTATTTTTAACCAAATAATTCGTAAAAAATGTTAACCAGAGCGCCACGAAGAAACATCAGTCCACTGCCAGATCTCGGCAGATACTGGCGGTTTGGCTATCGTAAATATGTGTCGCGCTAGCTAGATGAAATATGCAAATGCAAGATCGTAAATTTATTAAAATGTATACTATTTAAATTTTTTTTTAAATCTTAATTATGTCTTATGGTGGACATGTGATATGAATTAACAAAAAATCTATAAAAAATTATTTTCAGCCGGGGTTTTCAAGAATTATGGCGGATATTATATCTTATATAAAACCACATAGGCCGCATGAGTCGGGCCGCGGGTTGTGCTTCATTGTTTTATGACAATTAAAATCACACAAGCTATTAATTTATGACCCAAACAACATGCAGAGCTAGCTAGTGATATGATGGACAATTTAGTGATTTTTTCTTGGATGCCCTGAACTGGGTGATTGGAGTTACAATGCGTTGAATGTTTTGAAGAAGAAATTGAAAAACATGAAAGTCTTGAATGATTATAAACTTTATCAATAAAGGTGTATGTTTTTGTAATATATATTTTTAACCCAATAAGCGCCCGAACAAAACACTCTATATACAACCATATGCCAAGCTATTTCGGTCTTTTTTAAGTTGTCAATTAAATTAATCTTTACAGCATTCCCTTTGCCATTCAGCGCTTTGTTTATATTAGACACTCATTACTGATATCTATAGTACATACTTTAAAAGTAATTTGAGTCCTCAAGTGTGTCCCATAATGTTTTTTTACATAAATAATAAACACCAACAGAATATTTCAGAGCCTCAAGTTGGCCATTACAATGACTCACTAACACAAATAAACAAAGGGGTATAAGATAAACACTTACACATCATAATGGAGTTCGGCAACGATTCTCCAACTTTTTTCAGTTTTTGATATTGCACTAGATTTTAGCATTTTATTTACACAATGTTTTAAAGATTTATAATTAATATTCTTTTTTCTCGCGAAATATAAATTGTTTGTTTTTTGACAATTTCTGACATTATATTTGTATTCAGAAAGTGTTAAAAAAAAATTAATTTCCGGTGAATTTTCTTTTAATAATGGGTTTGCGGTTATCCCAGATGGAAAATCATTAAATTGGTGGATAATTGGTATAAAATTTCCCAAATTCACAGTCCAGTTTCCTGAAGAACTTGTTTGGGTAACATCAGTCTCCATAGGTTCATCTTCGTTGTCACTAAGTTGTGTTACAAAATCTGAGTCATCCTCACTTTCCTCAATTTCAGAGTCAAGATCGGGGACGAATTCTCTTATATCTTCTTCACTGAGAGCGCGTCTTGACATGTTTAGAGATGTAAAAATTAATATTTCTTTCAAAAATCTTTGATATGCAAAACAAATGACAAAACTGAATGTAAAAATAAACAAGTAAAATTTCAAATAAGGTATAAAAATACTAGTCCACATTTGCGCCTAACATTAAAAAAACTTTTAGAACCACACCAAATAGAATGAAAAAAACCACATGATATCCACACACACAAGACGTTACAACTGCGGGAGATTTAAACAAGTGGGCCAATAGATCTGCAAACCCTTTTTAGATGCTGCTTTGTGTAATGTAAACAATATAAATTATCAACTTTTTTGAGAGATGTCGCTAAGAAACAGTTCGTAATATTTAACGAAATAATATTTAGCCCCATCTACTGTTAGATCATCGAAATATCATCCTCCAGACAATCATACTCGCGATTTACATCGTATGGTGTGAATGGCAGTTGTGGCACGGATTGTTCGTACATCGGTAGCTGCTAATGGCAGCGAAAAGATTAAAGCAATATTTTGTAATGATATTATGCATCGGTGAATATACTGATAGTAGAGGTAGGTAAATAGGTACATACGTTTTTTTTTTTTAATTTCGGATATAATGAGTAACGGCTATAAAGAGCAAATTTAGTCGGTCCTCTCGTGCTTGTTATAACCAAGTTTGACTTGTATACTTTTTCAAAATTTAAAATATAACTTCATTAATCGAAATAACAATATTTCGAAGTCAATTTATGTATTTTTTCTTGTGGAAAAGAGTTGATATGTCTAGAATTGAGTAATTTTCAGTTGTGTCTTGTAATATCGCCTTAAGGCATGGATTTGACTATTATCCATACTGATTTATGAGCTTGTTATTATGACTATTTCTGTTACTCAAAAAGCTGAGGTGTCATTGTGATTTGCTAATCAACAATAAAATAAACAATGCTAATAATTTCTAATAACTATGTAAACATTCACATTATGCACTTATTCTACTCACGTGTTTATATTATTACTTTATCGGTTTCCATTTCACTTGAGTAAATTTCATAGTAACTAACTACTTATTCTTCATCTCCATATCAGAGGTCGGCTACCATCGGCAATCTTCACCTGCAGTCCAGGCTGCAGTTCAGAATTGCACCCTTACCAGACACATTTCATCTTCTGGCCCCCTCTCATATCAGAGGTCGGCTGCCATCGGCAATCTTCCCCCGCAGTTCAGAATTGCACTCTTACCAGACACATAGATAACTAAATCATCTGCTTCATTTTCAATAACATTTTTTTTTTTATATATGAATACCGCACAAGAGTCCCAACAGTCTGGAGCCAGTGAGACTATGGCATTCCCATTTGGAGAATGTTGCAAGGCTGAAGGTATTGGGGAGGGGAAGGAGAAGGGGAAGAGGAAGGTGGGGAAATACCTGGCTATTCAGATCTGGTCACCAAACACGGCTAAAAGCCATTTCAA
Source organism: Halesus radiatus (assembly GCA_022606495.2). Lineage (NCBI taxonomy): Eukaryota > Metazoa > Arthropoda > Insecta > Trichoptera > Limnephilidae > Halesus > Halesus radiatus. The sequence goes on from JAHDVE020005509.1 coordinate 29,469, forward strand.
GCAACGTTTCAATTCTGAATGGTGGTCTTTCACCAGGGCGATACTGAGAGTATCTTCCACTCTGGAACGTGAGCAAATATACTATATATTATTTTTTTACTTAATTAATTGCGAAACAACACAAATTAATCAAATAAAATTTACTTGAGCACGCCGGGATTTTAACCCGCTACCTTCGGATTCGTAGTCGAGAGCCTTACTCCTCGACCATGGAGGCCGTCATAAAGATATTTACATAATAAAGTAAAATATTCAAATTTTTCTTTTGTGTTTGTTCAATTTTTTACTGTAATCATATCAATGAATTGATTTTTCAATCGTATCATTTCAGATATCCCTGGAGCAGCTCCTCATGCTGGAGGCAGAAGAAGAGGAGGAGGAGGACGTAGATGCGCTGCAGTGTTTGGAGCTGTTTGAAGTGGACGCTGCCCTGGGCCGAGCTCCGGCGCACACGTTGGCGCAGCACGGCGAGCCCGATGCCATGGTGCAGGCCCTGCAGGTATGGTAGATCAAGATATTACTACTGTTGAAGCGGCTCACTAATACAATGAAGCATTTTGACCCGACAGATTTAAACAAGCTAATAATTGGCGTATTGACGTACACATGGAAACACTCGTATAATTATAATAGTGAGGAAAGTTACTGTATTTACTTTTTATTTTTCAAATAGAAAATGTAGGAACTTGAGTAAAGATTGTATGCACATTTATCTTATTATTGACAAAATTCAAAAGAGATTAGATTAGTAGGTTAACCCGGTTGTAGGGGTAATACTTAAACGCAGAGCGCATGTTGTAATCTTTCCTATTTACCTGTGTGTGGTTGTCCTCAAAAACCATTATACGCCACTCTTTTTTCTAATTCAATTTTCTTCTCTGTTTATTCGTGAAGGAATTTATTTTAAACACACACAGTCCACACAGGAGACCAAGGAGGAAATAATTTCCCTCAAGGCCTATATCATCTTTGGGGATGCTGTGTGGAGGGTCTTTTAGAGGATAGGAATGAGTGAACTTGGGTCTTGTAGAGACCCATGTTATAGGATGGAGGAAACACAGAGGCCGGCAGATCATTCCACAGTCGAGCTGTTGAACACAAGAACGAGTCGTAGAAGCGACCCGTTCTCATGTGACAAATGTCAACCGTGTGCAAATGTTGGGCGGGCGTTTGGCGTGTTTCCCGACTATGCACCGGTGCCGAAGGGATCAATGACGCTAGTTCCTCGGAGCATCTTCCATTAAAATACCGGTAGAACAAGGACAGCATTCCCACCCGACATCTGTGCTCCAAAGATTGCAACCCATTTGTTAAGATAGGCGAATCTATCAAACGGACCGCCCGTTTCTGCACAGAGTCAAGGGTTTTTCAGATATTTTGGGACTCCCGACCAGAGGTGGCTGCCAAATTCTACAGTGGGGCGCACTTGCGATTTGTACAGGGTCAGCAGTTGTGTACTATTAAAGTATCTGCGGGCTCTGTACAATACGCCCAGCTTCTGAGAGGCTAACTTTACTCTGGCTTCGATGGAGTCCCCATACCTGAGCTGGTCACGTAAGGTTACACCAAGCATATCAATGGAGGGCTTGTTGGGAAGATTGCTTCCATTAAAGGAGACTAGATTGTCATTTCGATCCCTTTTAGACGTAATCAGACATGATTGGGTCTTTGAAACATTAAATTCGACGAGGTTATTCTTACCCCAAGAGGAGACCCTCTCAAGGTAACCGTCCATTCTCTGTTTCAAACTCTCCGAGCCTTTGGAGTTTGTGTGCCCTTTGGGGGCTTGTCAAACAAAAAGCAATCATGGACTGTATTGTCATCCGCGTAACAATTTAACACATTTCAAGAGGTCATTGATGTGCAACAAAAACAATGTCGGAGATATAACCGAACCTTGTGGGACGCCAGCATTTATTGAATGCGAGGAAGAGATGAAACCATCAGCAACCGTCTGAATCGATCTGTCCCTCAACAAGTTGGCAATCCACGTACCCAAGGAAACGGGAAGTCTGTAAGAAGGCAGTTTGTTGACAAGTCCTCGGTGCCAAACCCGGTCAAAGGCCTTAGAAATGTCCAGTGAGACCGTTTGAATCTCACCATAACGTTTCAGGCACCGTCCCCAAACATGCGTCACATACGCGAGAAGATCACCGCACGAGCGGTTCCGCCGGAATCCGTACTGGCGGTCGTTAATGATTTTGTTCTTCTCGAGGTATGTAAGCAGTTTGTCGTTGATCACACGTTCCATCACCTTGGACAGAACTGATGTGATCGCTATGGGGCGGTAGTTGGCCGGGTTGGAGCGGTCACCTTTCTTAGGTGTAGGATGAATGACCGCTTTTTTCCAACCAGAGGGCACAGAGCCACATTTCAGGGACATTTTAAAGAGCTTTGTTAAAACTGAGCGATTTCTGCAGCACACCTCTGCAATACCAGGGCAGGTATTCCGTCAGACCCACTAGCTTTATTAACATCGAGCCCCCGTAAGACAAGGAGTACATCCCGATGCCGTATCCTCAGCTTTTTCATATAGAAGCCGCAGTGAGGAACCGACGGCGGGATGGCACCCCGGTCGTCGAGGGCCGAGTTTTCTGCAAACATTTTCCCTAAAAGGTTGGCCTTTTCGGTAGCAGTGTTTGCTAGTGAACCGGGTATGATATCCCACTCTATTTAAAATAATCATTGATTTTCTTCAATACAAAACACATACAGCCAATCTCCATTAACGATATGCCATCCATGAACGCACCATTCTCCCATCTCTCTTTCACACACCATATTGGTCATAACCTAAAAACCACCCAATGTCAGCCTTGCTGTAAAACACAACTAACATAACCTTTTTAATTCCAGTCGTACATCTCTGCCGGTGGAACCCTGACCACCTCGCTGCTAGACACACCAGACCGCGCCGGCCATACAGCGCTGCAGCTGGCGGCCAGGGCGGGTCGGGCCGTGGCCGCTGCCGCATTGCTGGATGCCGGCGCTGCCGCTAGCCTACCCGACCCTGAGGGCTGGACCCCGTTGAGGGCAGCCGCCTGGGCCGGACACACTCAGGTATACTCACATTTATGATATATATATCGGTACTACAACCCTTGAAGATTCCTAGCCGCCAGGAATTTTCCACACCATCCAGCCACCTAAGCTTGGGCCTCTCGATACCCCTACTCCTTCGTCCCGCATGTTTATTAAATAGAAGGCTCTTCGTTGTTTCATGTTATGCCCAGCGATGCCATTTCAGTTTAATAGACATTTTTATACAGTGTTTTTTAATAGTTAGTACAGCCCATGGTTGTATTTAGTCTCCTAAACACGATTGTCTTGTATGGCTTCAAAGAGCAACTGCCGCACAAGAATCCCAGCTGCTCCCAAACCGTCTGGAGCCAGTGAGACTATGGCATCCCCAATTGGGGTATATTGTGATGCTGAAGATAGCAGGGAGGGGAAGGAGGCGGGAAAAGGAAGGTGGGAAAGTACCTGGCTATTCTGATCTGGTCACTAAACACGGCTAAGCCATTTCAAGCAATGTTTCGAATCTAAATGGTGGTCTTTCACGAGGGCGATACTGAAAGTATCTGCCACTCTGGTACGTGCCGCAAATATACTATATATTATTTTAAATGAATAAATTGTGAAATGACAAATAAAGTAAATTTATTTGCTCACGCCGAGGTTTGAACCCGCGACCTACGGATTCGTAGCCGAGGTATAATATTTGATAGACGTTGTCTATTTGCAGGTTGTGGAGCTGTTGCTGAAACATGGCTGCGAAGTAGACTGTGTGGATAGTGACCACCGGACTGCACTGAGGTAATATTTACTCCCGTTGTTGAGAGCTACCTTTTGAAGTTATATATAGTTTTATGATTATTTGGTGCTGATGGTGCTAATGGTACTGGTGGTATCCTGGCTTATCTTATGTATTGTTCATAATGAAAATACATTTTTTACATAATACTAACAGTATGATTGCTAAGAAAGATTTTCACATGATCTTCATAATTTCTTAATGATTTTTACTATAATGTCCTGGTGCAGTAACTTCAGGAGGTGATTCTACCAAAGCACAAGTAAAAAACAAACAAAAAAATTTGAAATTCCATTGTTTTTTCCCATATAAAAATATTTTTCCATAGAAGATTTTTTTCTTCATACAAACTATTAAACAGTTTTGCCTGAAAACCACCCTAAAATGTTGGAATTTCAAAAAACATTATTTTATCTTTTTTGTTTGTAACTGTAATGTAGAATCACCCCCCAGTAATACAGTGCTTTGCCCCAGGACATATTGCATATTATATTATCGCATTATCCAGAGCTGCAGCCTGGTCAGGCCACGAGGAGATAGTCCGCCTGCTGATAGCCGACGGCGCGGACGTGAATAAGACAGACCTGGAGGGGCGTACCGCTCTCATCGCCGCCGCGTACATGGGTCACACTGATATTGTGACGCACCTGCTGGATCACGGAGCCGACATTGATCATGCTGACGCTGATGGTATTATTAGATTATTTGAAAAACGCCTCTTATCCAAATAACACCTGTCCCCACCAGTAAGTCTTCCATCTGCCCAAGGTTGTAAACCTTAAACTTTTGGATGGATTGAATTTGTCGAGAAAATCTTGACATGGATGGGTGATTATTACTCAAACTAGATATTATTAACACTGTGTATATTTCTGATGATTAATACAAGTGGTCTAGTGAGGCATGAATAGCTCTACAGTAAGATAATGAAGGCCATTGTTTATTGAGAATTTCGCAAGAAAAGAAAGATGAATTATTCGGTTGATCTTATTCATAACTTAAAAAGTTTAAACCAGACAGAGGTACAATGACTTGAATTTGAGAAATTGTCTACTTTTGGCTGCGTTTGCTGTACTGAGTAAAATGATAATCGTTTTATAAATACAAAATAACACCTGTCCCAGACATCCAAAAGTATGGACAAGTGGGGGAAATACTTTAATCACTTCATTTTTTCCATTGACAGACCTGTTATAAATGTATTTCTTTACCCTGTTACTTAATTCTAGAAAATTTGTTGATGGTTTAATTTGTTCAAACATCATTGTACATTTGAAACATTCTTGTTTTTTCCACCCGCATGAATTACCCAGGCAGGACAGCGCTAGCCGTGGCGGCGTTGTGCTCAGCGGGGGGAGGCGGGGGAGGGGGCGGGGGGTGTGCCCAACTGCTGCTGGAGAGAGGAGCGGCCCCCGCCAGGCCAGACAAGGATGGCATGACCCCACTACTGGTGGCCGCTTTCGAAGGACACAAGTCAGTACACTTCATATTTATAAATACTAAATTTGGATCTCAGAATTGAAATTCAAACCTAAAATATTCATTTTTATACGATGACAACACAAAAGGTCATCTATAGAGATGCAGTTTAGTAGAGGGTTAGGATGGAGCAAGCAGTATGGAGCAGGCTTTGACAGGGAAAACAAATGAGTAAAACTGAGCTATCGAGCACAAATACGAGTCACTGTGTGTTAAGCAACATTTTAAGAAATGAATGACCTTTCACCGAGACAACGCTTCTCCATCGTGTTGCATAAGACACTACCTGCAATGCTGTTGCACTGAATTTCTTATGTTTTCATACACATTTGGAACGCCGAGCTTTAATGCTCTAATGCTTCCGTGATGTGCTGAGGGTAAATTTGCATGCGGCCCGCCTTGCACCAGCTGAGTCTATTTTTGTAATAACTTACTTGTTTTAGTAAATTGTTCTGTCTTGCCAGATAATGTGTTTATACATTTATAAAATTTTTATAGATCATTAATAGTTTCACCAGAATAGCTAATGTATTCATGTAAAAAAAATCTCTCTAATGATAAAAAAAATATATAATAATGAAGTATGTAAATATTCTTGAAGTTTTATTTTGTGTTCCATATTGATGCTTGGAATCCATTATGAGATAAAGCTTGCTCTTTCGCCCTTTTAATTTACATTTCGCCCGCAATTATTCCCTATATCTTCCCTTTTTTTTTTTTTGATTTTCCACACTTTCTCTCTCTAGTGGCAATACTATAGCGACGCGCATTTCATGTCACGTGATGTTGGTATTCATATGACTCTGTTTTTTCACGCCTAAAGATCATTTCGCGTTTATTCCTTGCTAAATCACTTTTTAGTCAAAGTATAATGCATTTATTCCCTCCCTTTAAGCAATATTTTCTTATTGTGATGGTGTAAGAGGAATTAAAATATTTGTAACCTGAGAATGTTTGTTTTTCTTTTAAAAAAAGGAAAATAATATTTTAATTCTGAATATTTTTACTTTCAGGGAAGTGATAGAGCTCCTCCTTGAGGCGGAGGCCGACCCCGAAGCGGCCGACCGCGCCGGCCGGACGCCGCTGTGGGCCGCAGCTGCTGCTGGACACGCCCCCGCTGTCCGAGCGCTGCTCTTCTGGGGTTGCTGCGTGGACACCATCGATCGGGACGGCCGCACTGTGCTCAGCGTGGCCGCCGCACAGGGTTTGTCCCATCTCTTTTCCACTTCGCTGTCATAATAATAATAATAGTTGGATGATTTGTATAGCGCCGTTTTTATGAAAAATCACCTCAAGGGCGCTGTACAAATATTTCTTAACTAATTATGTACAAACAGATACAGAATTATGTACAGACATCTAGTCAACAGTCAAATTTACATACAATTATATACAGATTGAAGTCTTCTTATTCTTCTGATGCCCTCTCATGTCGAAGGTCGTATCATCAGAACGATATTTGCTCTGTGGTCTTTAGTCCAGAAACTGTTTTTTTTTATTCAAATCATACCTGGATTCAGTCAATTTTCATTAAATATCGCCCTGGTGAATGATATTTGAAATGGCTTTCGCCATGTTTAGTGACCAGATCCGAATAAGCAGGTACCTTCCTCTTCCCAATCCACTTCCACTAGCCTCACAACATACCCCACATTGGGGATGCTTTCGTTCCACTATCTTCGGGCAGTTGAGACTCTTTTGCGGTAATCGCGTAATGGACTAGCTGATGATTTCAACATGAAGATGACCCCTGATGACGATAATCTATTCTTCATATGTTAATTCTCGGAATCCATTTGCAAATAACAATAAAGTTGTATTTCCACAGGTAATGTGGAAGTTGTCAGACAACTGGTGGACAGAGGCTTGGACGAACATCACAGAGACAACGCTGGTTGGACTCCATTGCACTATGCTGCTTTCGAAGGTGAGCTTCGTTCTGTTACACTGAATAAACAAACATTTCCATCCTGGTCCAGTCCCCTTCCACGTAGTCTCTGGATGGCTTCCGCTGGGACACCGGCACAGTCATAATGTTTTTATTATTGTTGTCGAAGATGTACCATCCATATAGGTACATGCACATAAGCACCGCCTACCCTACCTTTCTCGCATGGGAATATAAATAATATTAACATGTATAAAATTATTGCAAGAAATCAATCCCTTTCAAAAATACTCACAAAACACAACGCCGCTCGTGCCACTATACATTGACTCTATTCTGTACATTCAAACGGATATGTGTGCGCAATGCACCTCAAGGGACGACTCCTTTGTGTTAGTGTCTCAAAAGCAGTGCTTTTCAGCAATGCCAGAAAATGTAACACGCAGTGCCATCTGTTGATACATCTATTAATTAGAACCACTTTACTTACAAAATAATGATAATATATCAGGTTGGCTTTGTTTCAAAATATTGTCTATGTTTAATTAGCAGAAAAAATATGTAAATTTTATGTATCCGGTAATTGGCTTGTAATATGCATAATTAAAGCGGTTATTAGGATATTTGTTGTGACTTAGGTAATCCCAATCAAGATTGGCTACAGCCAGCAGCTTGGCCATTCTTAGCGAAAACCTGCACATAGGATCTGGGATAATTTATTTTATTATCGATTAATTCATTGTTTTCCTATCCCGATTATAAACTCTTTGCACGCCACTGACTGTTGTTAATACGTATGTTACAGAATTACAGGTGAAGGACACTACGTCACGCACTCACTTACAAAGTGGTCGCAGACTAACATATGTTATAATTTTTAGGTCACCTGGAAGTCTGCGACGTTCTCCTGGAAGCAGGGGCAAAGGTGGATGAGAAGGACAATGATGGAAAGGGCCCTTTGATGCTGGCAGCCCAGGAAGGACATTGCAGGTACTGCATGCGTATTCACAGTACAATTTATATAATTCATAATAAGGAACTCCAGTGAAAAATATATATATTCATATAGATCAGCAAACGCTGATTCTGAATATATAACATTTATTATCTATATAGTATTTATAAATCGTTATTTAAAAGTGAATAAAAAAATCATCTCATCTTAACACCGTTGGTACCATTGCATTTGGAACATCTGACGTTTCGTGCGCATTCTGTTTTTGGATTAGTACGGATATCTTTATTTTGTTGTTTTTGTTTTGTATTTTAAATATTAATTTTTTTAGTTTTGGTGAAATTTTAACTTAATTTGGATGACTTTAAGCTCTATAATTGTTGTTCAATATTAAAAAAAACTATTATTAATGAAAGAAATTAGAGTGTTTGTGTTTCTAAAAGGTACATAATTTTCTTACTTATGTTTAGTTATGGTTTAATATAAAATTATGTACAGTAGAGCTCATCCTTATTTTAACATTTGACATTCTAACCTCAAAACTGACCAAAACCGACTGGCCCATAGATTTGGTGTGTTGATAAAAAATAAAATTGAAAAATTGGACTGGTTTCCTTATTGGCAGATTTATTCATTGGTGAATTTTGGTTTTAGATTGATGGAACTTCTAATAGACGAATGGGGTGCTCCTGTGGACCAACATGCTCACGATGGGAAAACAGCTTTGAGGTGACAATACTTATCCAATAAATAGTTTTTACAGCTTAATCTAAGATGAAACAATTTAGAAGATAAAATCACTCCAACGCCAGGACATCAGAATTAATAGACTTGCCTTAATGTAACATTTCGACGGCTGGAGGAAACAAAGGTCACATGACATCCATTTTGGCACCTGTATAGTTCACAGCCGTCCGCCTTTCTTTCGTGTGATTTTGACTGCGGTAAGCAAGTTATAAGACGCTTATAAAAGAGACAAACTAAATATTCGATTTTTGTTAACAAAATGAACCTTTTTTTTTTTTTTTACTTATTTGCTGTTTTACTTAGCTCGCCTGCCGTATTTTGTTTTTTTTTTTCATTTTTTCTTTTTTTTTACCCCTTGTGTATTAGGGCATCTCTATGTATTATTTGCTATGTGCTCTAATGCATGCAACTGTTATACAATTTCATTTGGACCAATTTAACGTTTGCATTCAAATCGTGTTTTATCCCTGTCTTTAAAATTAAATACAGTAAAACCCCTATTTTACGTTTTTCAAGGGACTGTAAAAAAAAACTTAAATGGAGGGAAAATGTAAATCGGGGGGAATTAAAAAAACAACTTTTTTTATTTAAATAATCTTTGTTAATTTTTTTGGTTGAAAAAACAATACATATTTTATTTTTATAAAAAAAAAATCATGAAGGTAATTGTAATAAACTCGTAATAAACGAATAAATCAAATAAAAAACGTAAATACTGTGTGTAAATGATGATCGCAAATAACTTCAAACAGAAAGACGCGTCACAAATCGAGTTGAAAACCGAATAGGAAAATCTGAAAATCTAACAGATCAGATGTTATAACATTTTACAAATCGCTAAAATTGAAAGCTGTCGGCCAATCACGGCACGGCAGATAAAAATGTGACAACTGCGCCATGTGCTACGTCCCCGGATTTAACGTTTTCCCGCCAATTACGTGTTATTATTTCAGTCCCGATGTATTTTAACACTTATATTACCCGATTTTTGTGTTTTTTTCCCGCAATTTACGTCGAAAATATTCAAAATGTGTGATTTACGCGCGCTTGACAATGAGTCGGCGCAGAAGACACATGTTTATCTGTCGTGCCGTGATTGGTCGGCCGTACGGCGCGAAACGCCGTGATTGGCCGCCCACTTTTAATTTTAGCTATCTGTGCCGTGATTGGACGCGCACATGACAATGCGCCGGCGCAGTTGTCACATTTGTGGCGTTCAAAACGAAACTTTTAAATGTATATATACAATTGAAAACGAATTAGAGAAAAAAAATTTAAACAAACTAATCTACATGATTTTTTAATAATATATGAAATATTTTTTCAATACAAAAAAATTCAACAAATATGATTTTTTAATAAAAAAAAATTAAATGTTTTTTTTCAATACTCAACTAACCTACCTACATGATTTTTTTTTATAAAAATAAAATATGTATTGTTTTTTCAACCAAAAACATTAACAAAGATTATTTTTTTTTTAAAAGTTGTTTTTTTCATTTCCCCCAATTTACATTTTCCCTCCATTTAAGTTTTTTTTTCAGTCCCTTGAAAAACGTAAAATAGGGGTTTTACTGTATATATAAATAAATATGTGAGAATACAAAAGTGGTGAAAGTATAAAAATGATTACAGAATAGCAGTCTAAAATACATTTAGTTATTTACTTTGGTGTCATCTAATTAAGTGCATCTTCTATGTTGTTTTTAAGGTTGTTTCATTGACCTCTTTTAGCCAGATTTTTATTATTGACTTCACCATCATTAAACTTTTCTTTTTTTTTTTGAAGTGGATTAAAAACAAAGTGACTTGTTATTTAATACATTAAACTTTTCTATTCTTTATATATCTGGAAGAAGGATGTTGTGGAGTTTTGTTGCAAAATATATGTAGTTTCTTTGTCTGAAAATATATGTAGTTCCTTTGTCTGAAAATGGGGTTTTATGAAATGTTTATGTCACTTTGATTGGATCTAGTGTCAGATTAGTTTATTAGGTTAGGTGACTTCTCCAACTGCGTATTAAGTTGGACTGCCACTTTATGTGTCTGCACTGCGCAGTGCTGGTGAGTGTGAATAGACCTTTAACATTAGTGTAATCTTTGTAGGGTGGCCTCGCTGGAGGGGCACTATGAGGCGGTTCGCATCCTGGTGGAGCGAGGGGCGGCCATCGACGCCCTGGACGCGGATCAGCGCAGTACACTCTACATCCTGGCGCTGGACAACAGGATCTCCATGGCCAGGTACCTCATCCAGAGGGCCGGCGCCGACGTGGAAACCAGGGACAGCGAGGTATTTGCAACCAAACAAATTAACATCACCACATCCATAACATTTCACTGACTCTGCTGTAGGACATGTTCCGTTAGGACCAATATACTCAGCCATTAAAGTTAATATTATGATTTCATCTTGCATTATTTTTCTCTGTAAGAACGTCGAAAAAATGTCAACCACAGAGAGATTGGATATTACTTATATATTATTTTTTTAACCCTTTCAAAACTGTGGTAATTTTGTTAAACATTTTTATTTACATCTGTATTATTTTTAATTTTCAGGGTCGTACTCCTCTTCACGTTTCAGCCTGGCAGGGACACTATGAAATGGTTAATTTGCTAATTACAGTTGGTGAGTACACACTCAAACACTGAAGTAAAACTTAAATAACTAAAGTAACAATTTATTGTATCAATTACGTAACACTTACATCATTTATGTAACACTTACGTCACTTATGTAACACTTACGTTACTTCAGTAACACTTACGTTACTTTGGTAACTCTTACGTTACTTTGATAACACTTACATCGGTTATGTAACACTTACGTTACTTCGGTAACACTTACATCGGTTATGTAACACTTATGTTACTTCAGTAATACTTACATCGCTTATGTAACACTTACATCACTTATGTAACACTTGCATCACTTAAATCACTGAAATTATGAAATAAATATATATATCCGGCATTTGACACTGTTCAATCAATAAGTAATGATTTAACTTGGATGAAAGGTGATGGTAAATTTCCAGGCGGCTGCAACATGGATGCGCGGGATGGCGAACGCCGCACCCCGCTGCACTCCGCCTCCTGGAGGGGGCAGGCCGCTGTGGTGCGCCTGCTGCTGTCCCGGGGCGCAGACCCCAACGCACAGTGTGATCAGGGGGCCACTCCGTTAGGTAATATTACCAGCTTCCATGTTTCCTTGCTCGTTTGCTGAATGGCTCCCGTAAGTTGTAAGCAGTAAGGTCATAGGCCCATCATCTTTCTTTCTTTCGACAATATAATGAACACTTTACTTTAATAAAGTTCACCCGGGTCGCATTAGATATTTGGCCATGTCTCCTTGTTCCACAACTTGGCACTCAACTCCCTGGTATCTGAGCTTCCTTCCCATCAAGTTGAACTTCATGGACACAACCACCATAGATGAATATGTGATTCTCCATTCTGTAAATCAACATAATTCAGCGTGTACCATGTTCCAGACTGAAGATCCACCATAAGTGAAAGAGTTAATTTACACTCTCTCACTAGACTTATTTGGCAAAGCATGGGGAATTTACCTGAAAATAACTATTTGGCTAGTAGCTACATTACGTGCCTTTACATAATTTAAAGTGAACCTGTTTGGATTGTGTCAATAGTGTTGAAAGTTCTGTAAATTATTATTTACAGAACTTTCAACACTATTTCGATGAAATCCATAAACCTTAAATACAGCGCCCTTGAAACCATATTATTATAGTGTTGACTTAGTATAAGGAGAAAATATAACCTCAATGTGAATGGAAGAAAAAGCCCGGGATGCCCGAGAAAGTCATAGCATGATCAAGTGAACCAATTACAAGAATGTCAATAGTCAGAATAACAGAAGAGTATGTATGTGTCAAGACCGAGTTGAATGTTTGGCGGTCTGTCCTATCTGCCCACCCCTGCAGATAAAACGATTTGATGTTTAGTTAGTCAGTGCTGACTTTTATTGCAATTCACATGTCAGTGGGGTAAAATACAGCAATTCAAGCTAATTTATATAAATTAGTTTGCAAAAATTAATTATTATGTACTGTAATTTCCAGGAATTGCATCTCAAGAAGGCCACGAGGAGTGTGTCCTGTGGCTGCTGCAGCACGGAGCCAACCCTAAACATTCAGACCACTGCGGTAAGCGACCATCTCCTATCAATATTGGCACATTCACTGGTCAACTATTCACTTTTACCTGTTGAAATAACACTTATGTCCTGTTGTAGGGCGCACCCCGGCCAAGGTGGCGCTCCGAGCTGGTCACCTCCACGTGTGCCGCCTCCTGGAGCGTTGGGGAGCCACTCCCGCAGCCGCCCTGCAGCCGGAGCCCAGTGGAACTAACACGAGTGGTAATATTCCAAGATTCTTCTTCATCAACTATCTATTCTTTCGGTATTGAAGTATCTCAGTATCGGCGTGTTGGAAGTGTCACTACATCTTGGCAATATGTGCTGGTGTTCCAGGATCTACGGCGGAGACCAAGGCTTGCACGGCCTCCCTCAGCAACGCCCGGCTGTCTCCCATCCCGATATCTGGTCATAATCAAGGTAACACATACACTTTAATTTTATTTTAATATCTACCGCATAACTCTCCTTTTCATATTTCAGAATGACAAAGATCCCTTTTCTTCTTCTTTAGTGGTTGCCTCATTGCTGAGGTTCACTTCAATTTCACTTTTCTCCCTATAAAGTAGAACTCTGTTAATTCGTACCCCGGTAATTACTAATGGTTTTTTATTTAGAAATTGGACATTTATTTTGGTCAACATACATTTGTGTAGATAAAACATTCACCATCCTAATTTGTATTATTATTTTGTAATTCTGAATCAGACCATGCCGGTAATCGCCCTCAATTTTTTGATTAACGTGTGAACACGTTGTATTGTTAGGAATTTACTTTGAATATCTGAATTTTAAGGGCCGGCTGCGTCGGTAATAGGCCACGAAGATTGAATTTGCACAGTAATAAATGTGGCTTTTAACCCTTAGAGCGCGAACCGTCTACAGATCGACTCTATTAATGCGTATAAAGTATGGAGCGTCGGAATACTGACTATTGCGCAGTTTGATTATAGGTATCGACCTGTACGGACGTGTCTTAGCGCGCGCATGTATAACGTTTTTAATAAGTTAATAACATTTATAAATAACCACTTAAAATTATTTTGCTGTGAATTTAACATTGATTTTTGTATTTTATTTAAGTAAAAGTTTCTTATTTCTACCTGTAAAATGTCAAATTCATCAAGTAGTGATGATGAAATCACTTGTGAATCTTTGAGTGAAAATGTTTATCTTGATGAAAATAGTGACAGTGACAATGAAATTAGAATGTTTACAAATCGAAGAATGCATATTTGTAGCGAAAGTGGTGAATCTTCTGAGGGTGAGTCTACTGTTTTGGGCGACCTTGATACCGATACATTTGTGCAACTTCCTTCTGACATAAATTTTTCCAATGAAACAAATAATACTTTTTTCGAAATTCCCGGACCAAAACATTTACCCGCAGATTTTGAAAAGCCTATTGGATATTTTGAATTGTTTTTTTACTTCTCTGCTCATCAAAACTATATTCAAGTACAAGAAACTAATCCATACACCCGACAATTTCTATACTCTGGAAAAGAAATTAAACCGAAATCACGAGTTAAATCAAGGAAGCCACTTACGGAATTAGAAATAAAGGCATTTATTGCAGTTTTATTGGAGATGGGTATTACCAGAAGACCAACTATATATTCTTATTGGTCTAATAACTCACCAAGTATACCGTGGTTCAAAAAAATGTTTTCGCGGGACCGTTTCCAGTTAATCCTCAAGTTTTTTCACATGGTGGATAGCAAAAAAATAGCTCCTCCAGGCCATCCTGACTATGATCCATCTGCCAGATTTTCCACACTTGTTGACCACGCCAATAAAGTCTTCCAACACCATTACCAACCTCCCCGAGAATTGTCAATTGACGAGTCATTAGTTAGTACCAAATGCAACTCGGTAATGAAGCAATACCTACCGAATAAGAAGCATCACAGGTGGGGAATTAAATTTTGGATGCTGTGCGATTCCATCACAAATTATTGCTTAGGTTTTTTCTGTTATAAAGGGGCAAAGGTAGCGGGTGACCAAAATGAAATAAATGAGCATGCTCTGGGATATACTGTGGTACAAAAATTACTTAGTATTGGGGATTATCTAAACAAAGGGTACTTCTACACGAGTTTGAAGCTTGCTAAAGCATTGCTAAAGAAATGTACCTTTATCACAGTCACGATTAGAAGGAATAGAAAAAATTTACCCAAGGAAGCAAAAACAGCCGATGTTGGAGTACCAAAGTATTTGAAAAATAAAGATGTTTTCAGGGACAAGAAATCCAAAAAGCTCCCGGTTTTACTTGTTTCAACACATACAAGTAACGTAACCACAAAAAGAAAAAAGGAACATTTGAAGTAGAAAAAACAAAACCAAGTATCATACACAATTATAATAAGTTTATGGGTGGAGTAGACGAGTCAGATAAAATGCTTTACGTATATTTGGATGAACGGAAGACACAAAAATTTTGGAAAAACGTAACATTTAACATCTTCGGGAGAATGGTTCTAAATTCCTACATTTTGTATTCGCATAATACAAAAGAAAAAAAATATCTCGACTACAATTACTGGCCAGATAATTGAAAGTATTGAGAAAGAGTGGCTGGAGATAAAAAAACATCCCAGAGGCACACCAACCAGATCCAAACAAAATTTTGGTTTAGAAAAGTTACCAGGGACGAAGCTTCCCCGTTGTGTGATGTGTAGTAAAGGAGAAAAAGGAGTGACTCGGTCGTCGCTAGTTTGTGTGCGCTGTAAAGGGGGAGTCCACGGGGTTTGGGGAAACATTTCTGTCAAAGATTTTTTTTTATTAATTAAATAAATACATTTATAGTCAAAAATATATTTCATTTGAGTAGTTTGATATGTCCCTTACACACAACAGAAAGACTCACGAAAATCCATCCACATTTGTGGAAAATAATTGAGATTCTGCGCACACTTCATTAATAAGGTACTTTTTTTTTTCAAAAATCCATTAGCAAAATATGTGAAAATAAGCTCCGCACTAAAAGGGTTAATGTCCCATGGATTTCAAATGAATGGAGCTCTACTGTATCCCTTGCCTAGTTCAAAATAACTGTTTACACACTTATCTGTATAAGCAGCTAATGAACAAACTGTTTATTTCAAGTGGGTGCCAAACTAGCAGTCGAGTGGGTATAGTAAGTATCATTTATTTATTCTTAAATTTAAATATAAAAACAAAAACATTAGCCACTCATCTCACTAGGATAATCCTGTGTTGAAATGAGTGTCTTTACAATTTAATAATAATCAGTAAATAGTAATAAGTAAATAATAATACATAATAAAAATAAGTAAATATTAATAAGTAAATAATACTAAATAAATAATAAAAACTAAATAATAATAATTAAATAATAATAATAAGTAAATAATAATCAGTAAATAGTGATAAGCATATAATAATACACATACGAGGTGTGTTCAAAAGAAAAGGTGAATTTTGAATTTTCGCGGGCTGTGTAGATTCGATTATCGTTTTTTTTTTTTTGTTATGTTGGTACACATATGTTTATCATATGTTAGCATTATCAGCCATATTGGATCAGTGGTTTGTTTTTGACAACTGGAAAGGTGAGTCACGTTTTGTTTTTTCTTTGATTTTTTACTTAAAAAAAAAAAATTGTAAAAAATCGAAAAACATCGACTTTTTGGATTTTTTGAAGAAATGCTGATAAGGACATAGAAAACGAAGCAAATCTAAAAGTTCACTTTAATCGGACTGATGATGCCCCAGAAAATGGCTATCAAGTTCCGACCAAAACTAGAAAATTCCTCCATAGGATTAACAATTATTAAAAAAAAAATTCTAAAAAGAATCAAATTTTTTTTTTGAAGAAATGCTGATGAGGACATAGAAAATAAAGCGAATCTAAAATTTCACTTCAATCGGACTGATGATTCCTCAGAAAACGAACCTAAATAAAAAATCGAAGAACACCCAAAAACGTGACTAATCTTTCCAGTTGTCAAAAACAAACCGCTGATCCAAAATGGCTGATAATGCTAACATATGATAAACGTATGTGTACCAACATAACAAAAAAAAAAATCGATAATCGAATGTACACAGCCTGCGAAAATTCAAAATTCACCTTTTCTTTTGAGCACACCTCGTAATATTAAGTAAATATTAATAAGTAAATGTTAATAGGTAAATGTTAATAAGTAAATAGTAATGAGTACATAATAATAAAAATAGGTAAATAATAATAAGTAAATAAAATTATGTAAATAGTAATAAGTACATAATAATAAAAATAGGCAAATGATAATATGTAAATAAAATTATATAAATAGTAATAAATAAATAATACGTTGGTAAAAAAATTAATTTACAAGTAAATAGTAATAAGTAAGTAGTGATAAGTAAGTAATAAAAAGTAAATAATAATGATAATATCGAGCATACGTAAGTTTCAACAGTGATTACAACATAAGGAATAACATGGATAAAACGAAATCACCATTCTCAGCTAACATAGACTTTTTGACCATTTTTTTAAAATAAATTTAGCGTATCTATAGTTTTAATGTTGTCATTACACCTATTATATAACAAAGTAGCTTTACAAGAAAAACTCCTTTGTCCAAATGATGTTCTGTAATTTTCCTGCTGATACTTTAGAGAAGAACCCATTCTAGTATTGCGCACTTGTTGTGACCTTATGGCAGTATCAATGTTAAAAAATTTACAGGGAACCTGTATTATGTACAATGCCTTACTGTCATAATTTCACTTTCGCTGTATAATAACTGTGATGAATATAAAAAACATTTCTTGTACTTATTTTTTAAATTAATTTTTTAGCAACATTTAAGGGCTCTAGGGTAGTCTTGGAACATGAACCCCAATATACAACATTATATGAAAGGAAAGATTGAACAAGAGGATAATATACATTTGATTTACAAAGGTTATTCGGGCTAGGGTGGTTGTAAAAAATATTTTATACAACCGGGAAGTGCCCCACCGGGGGCTGCTGTGGACCGACAAGGACACCGCCGGCTGGGGCGAAAACGAGCTCACCTTCACCTTCGGCATTAAGATAATCGCTAAGTTCCTCAACAAGTACGACTTTGACCTGATCTCACCCACTTTTCCGCGCCCAACTACTGCGGGGAATTCGATAATGCAGGTGCAATGATGTCAGTGGACGACACACTGAAGTGCTCCTTCCAGATCCTGAAGCCGGCCGACAAGCGCCACCTGGCGTACGTGCAGACCAACACCAACCGTCCCGTCACGCCGCCTAGGGGTGTCAATAAGACAAAGAAGATTTGAAGGCCCTATGGATCAATCCCCCCCGGCCCCCGTCCTCCCCCGCCGCTACCCCCTTTTAAGAGTATTCTGTGTTATTTATCCTAAAAATATATGGATAATAATTCATTGTCTTAGCTTAAATACATTCTTGAATATAATGGAAACAATCACTCTATCATTTGTATTAGCGTCTTGCAATATATCGTAAGGAATAAATAAAAACTGAATACAGTTAGCATCTTTTTTCTCAATTTAACATATATGAAAACATAGACCAGCTGTATTTGGTTTTGATAATTTAACTGCATCTCTTTATATGGTCTATCAATAATGTGTAATGATAGCCTGTCCAAAAAGAGAAAATATATGTTAAAAAAAAAAATAAAAAAACTTCATAGAATAGATGTAATATAAGAATAGGAAGTAATATTTGTACAGCGCCTTTGAGGTGATTTTCGCAAAAGCGGCGCTATAAAAATCATCCGATTATTATTTATTATTATTATTATACAGTTTTTAGTGTAACTTTGTCCAACATATTTCTTAGAGTCTTGAAGATATAGGCTAGTTTTCTTATTTTGTTTGTTAATACAGCAATATGATCGTTCTATTTTAAATATTTATCAATAATTAAGCCAAGATATTTGATATTGTCTACTCTTTCCAAAGATTGACAATTGCATTTGTGTACACAACAATGCATTTTTAAGGAATGGTCCACAGAGGGTTGACTTACGGAGGAAATGTTAAAAGTAATATATTTAGTTTTTTGCGTGTTTAAAGTTAAAAGGATTTGATCAAGCCACCTTTTAACAGTCTTTAATCCTGACTCATACTTAGCATAAGTTTCATCCCAAGTATCACCAGCAAACACGAAAAACAGTATCATCTGCAAATACAACTGAAGAACCCAAGAATGATAATTTACAATGGTCATTAATATACCATAAAAATAAAATTGGACCTAGAACACTACCCTGAGGAACACCATGTAAAATTGATTTATTTGAACTAATATGATCATTAATCATTACTCTCTGTGTTCTATTCCCAAGATAAGTTCTAAACCAATCTAGTGCTTTATTACTTATTAGCAACACCCATTGAATTAAGTTTTTTAAGAAGTAAACCATGGGATACAGTATCAAAGGCCTTAGACAAGTCTAGAAAGACAGCCATCGCTTTATTGCCAGCATCTACATCTTCTACGACTGTGGTGATCACTTTTAAAGCTGCATCACTTGTTCCCATTTTCTCTCTGAAGCCAAACTGATTAATTGAGAGAATTTCATGTATTTTTTTTTATAAAGTCATCAATCTAATTTTAGCTAATTTCTCTATTATTTTTGATAAAGTGTTAATAATAATAAATAATAAATGGATTATTTTTATAGCACCGTTTTCGTGAGAAAATCACCTCAAAGGCGCTTTTAAGTAGGGAGATAGGTCGATAGTTATTAACATTTAGGTTATCCCTTCCTTTAAATACAAGTACAACTTTGGCACTTTTGCAGTGATTGAGAAACAAGCCTTTCTCAAAGCTAACATTTGCAATGCGTGTAATAGGTATGACTAATTCAGAACCATTTTCTTTGTAGATCATTAACGTTGATTGTGTTGGCCAGGTTCTCCGGATTCGAAGAGACGCAGTGTGCACAGCTCCAACTCCACCAAATCCAGCTCCAACTTGACCTCCTCTACCGTCAGCTCCTCACACCAGGAGACCGCCCCCCCTCCGCCCCCGCATTCCCGTGGACTGGTACCCGCAGATCTCACCAGCAGGGAGCCCCCGCCTGTAAGTTCTAACCTCTGCCTTTACAGTAATACTATCTTACTAGGTTTTGCCTGTTGCAGTCCTGCAATTGGTTGTGAGTAGTTGTGTATGTGTGTTTAAATGTGGATGAAGCAAGGAGTGTGTGTGTTGCAAATAATTTTTAAAACGCATATTTGGTAAAATATTTATACTCTCCCTCCTACCCCTACTCCAACTCCTACTCCTACGCCTACCCCTACCCCTACCCCTACTCCTACTCCTACTCCTACACCTACACCTACCTTACCCCTACCCTACATCTACCCAACTCCTACCCTAAATCTACCCAACTCCTACCCTACATCTACCCTACATCTACCCTAAATCTACCCAACATCTACCCAACTCCTACCCTACGACTACCCAACTCCTACCCTACATCCACCCTACATCTACCCAACTCCTACCCTACGACTACCCAATTCCTACCCTACATCCACCCTACATCTACCCAACTCCTACCCTACGACTACTACAATTAAGTATGTAAAGAAAAGAAGAAGAAAAAAACTTTCAATGTTAGCTTTATTCGAGAAATGGGGCCTAGGAGTTTGTTGCAAAAATTTTAATTGCCCAAATCAGGTTGCGTAGGTGGCGACGCTCAGTTTGATACCCATATCGGCTACTTCTACCCCTTCCCCTACTTCTACATCTACCCCTACCCCTATCCCTACACTATATCTACCTTACTTCTACCCTATACCTACTCTACCACTACCCGTATTGAGTATTTATAGAAAAGAAACAAAAAAATGCTTTCAATATTAGCCTTTTCTCGCAAAAGAGCGCCAAGAATTAAATGCTCAAATTTTCACCGGAGTTGCTCGGATCCGCTATGTCAATACGCGTATTTTGATACTAATATCAGATATATTACAAAAGAAAAATAATATCAAAATGAAATATTTATAAAATATCCAACTCTTTGATTTGCTGTGCTCCTGGGAAAAATCTATTAATCCATAATTTTATACGCAAGTTATTACCCATTTAGAAGCAACAAAAAAATAAATATATTATGTCAATCTCGAAACAGATCTACACGCTCTTCGGATTCAGTCTATTTTGTCCATTTAAAAAAAAATGGCGCTATTTAAAATAAATATTTATTAAACAGCGATTTCAGTTCCTGCAACCTATTTCTCGTACGTTGAAAAGAATCAATTCATGATATCGTATCGGTAGTACCTAATCATCAAAAAGTGTTCAGTACCTACCCAGTAATTATTTTCGAATTAATTCGATGGGGTAAATATTTTATTCTCAGTGGCAACATCGTATCCAGCGCCATCTTGGCAGCCATTTTCTTTAGATCAAAAGAACAGTATGAACCGTAATATTTTTTTTTTCAAATTTAACAACAAAATTTTACATAAAAATTAAAAATGATAGTAGTCCTTTTTGAAAAATTTTTTTTGATGATGTGATCGTCCGAGTGTGCATTTTTTGAATTTGCAAATGCCAACGCTTTATTCGTTATAAATTTTCGAAAAAATGAAGAAAAATCGATAAATATTTATTGGAAAAATTTAATTTTGCTACCGGAACGTTCGCCGAGACAGACCTTTTCGATTTTCTGAAAAAAAAAGTATACAAAAAAATACACTTAATTGTATTACAAAAATTGATTAAAATTCGCTTTCGTGTTTTCCGAGTCCTTGACTGTACATTATGGTCACGTACTATGGAACATTTTCAAAGGAAACTGTCGGTATAGTACGGGGGACAATTTCTTTGCGATGAAATTTGAATTAGCGCCAAATTCGATTAGTTTTTTTTAATTTTTCCTTACGGATTTCACTGTAGTTCTAGTGCCGACCGCTAGGATCGCTAGTAAAAAAATTTTTTTTTTTCTTTTTAATCAATAATATGTCGTTTCATGACGATTTTGGAAATGTCAAAAGTTTGATGGATTATGCTGGGGTTTTTTTCAAGAAATGCAGCCGAACTGACCGATTATTAACCTTCCGAAATCTGTTTTAGTAAATATTGTCCATTTATTTAACCTTCCCGGGGAGTATTTTTTATGGATTACACTTTCCCGTGAAGAGACGTGTTTTTCACATTTTTCCCGATATTTAATTTTTTTCCTCATATTTTTACGTGATGCGCGGCTGACTCGATGGGGTAATTTTTTCAGACTTGGCCAGCCAATGTGACCCTTGCGGTGTTCTAAACTCTACGGGAGAACAGTCGACTTTCGCGAGACTCCAAGTGCGAAATTGGCATGAACCGATTCTGAACCTTGCTTTCTTTGAAATTCTATAATCTGAAGGTCGATTTTCCCATACATCAAATGACAGGTCAAAATTTGAGCGAAAACGAACCTTAAGGTGTTTCGCGTGGATAGGGCGCTTGGGTCGATTTTTGACTGGCTGGCAAAGTCTGAAAAAGTGACGAATAGAACAATACTATAAGTATAAAAGGGACTGGAAAACTTACATGTGGGATAAATCAAGCCTTTTTTTATTTCACTCTTCAAAAGACCCAAAAAATAAAACTTCTTTTATAGAAACTTGTTGAATGACCACCTTGTATGTGGGTTTTACTGTACACACATAAAAAGAGAGAGATCGCAATGAAGCTATGAACAGTTTATGTACATTATACTAATATCTACCGGTTTGTGGATGAAATGTTGGATTTGCACCTCCGACCCAAGCCTCGCAGCTTCAATCCTCGGGAGAATTCAAATATTGTCCGTTTATTGGTTAACCTGGGAATGCTTAAAAACCTCACTTTCCCATTGCTGGTAGGACTGTCGTTAGGATTCTACCACCACGGGAGACATGCAAGTGTTGAGAGTGGAAGTCACCAATGAGTGTCGGAAATGTGGACTCTTGATAGGAAGAAGACTCAAATACCCGAGGAGGTGTACACCGCGTTACATAATAATACCCAATGACAACCTTGCTGAACTTCATTAACCTCTGGTGTCCCACACAAACCCCCTAGTGTGCCAGCCATAAAATGGAGTGGTGCCGGCATGTGCTACTTGATAGTAATTTCGTAATTACTCACTGTTGTTTTGCAAAATGATGTTTTTGTAAATTGTACTGTCTTACTAGATAATGTGTCCCTTTTGACAAAAAAATAAGTTTACTCGGAAAAAAACCTTTCTATGGTTCTTTCTTTTCAAAAAAAAACCAAATGATTCTTTTCTCACTCATTTTTTCATAAACACTAACTTATCAAAATTGTAGGTATATAGTATAAGTAGTTTCCCCGGAATAGCTACTTGTATTCAGAGAAATGATTCTTTTCTCCTTCATTTTACATAAACACTAACTTATCAAAATTGTAGGTATATAGTATAAGTAGTTTCCCCGGAATAGCTACTTGTATTCAGAGAAATGATTCTTTTCTCCTTCATTTTACATAAACACTAACTTATCAAAATTGTAGGTATATAGTATAAGTAGTTTCCCCGGTAGCTACTTGTATTCAGAGAAGTGATTCTTTTCTCCTTCATTTTACATAAACACTAACTTATCAAAATTGTAGGTATATAGTATAAGTAGTTTCCCCGGTAGCTACTTGTATTCAGAGAAGTGATTCTTTTCTCCTTCATTTTACATAAACACTAACTTATCAAAATTGTATTCATAAATACAAGTATAAAATTAGTCCCAATGAAATGGAAACAATAACAGCTAATAAATTGAAACTAAGTTTGCAGAAAAGTAAACATCAGATAGTTGGTTCCGTTAAAAGAAACCCAAGATGAACTATTTATTGTCGAGACTATGATTTGGGTGTATGTTTGACCACAGAGTAAACGATGAAGCTAACAAATTATATTCCGAGTTATATCCCTAAATTAGGGGAATCCTTGAAATCATCTATAATTACACTAAATAAATATTTCCAGGAATCATCATCGCCATCTGACAATTTATGACCAAACCTGTTGAGCACAGACTTACCTCAAAATTCCTACTATAAACTACTGTAGTGAACAGATGTAGTAAAATCGTTTTGTTTCAAATTTCAAGGCCATTTAAACCAGCTTAAGATACATTTCCTTGCCAAGCTAATAAAATATATTTTGGTATGATTGGAGCATTTTGTACAGTACAAAATACTATAAAATCGAGTTGAGTCGGGCGCGTTGCTAGAGAATGTCACTCCAGCATCGCTGGCACACGACGAGTACAAATATCAGTGCCGCTTCGGCATCGCTGGCACACAGGCAGTTAAAGGGACTGAGCTACTGTCAAATAAGGTGAAATACCAGAATGGGCTATGTACCAGGGGTGTTAGTTGAAGTTTGCCGGTTTTACTCATAGATGTCGCTAGAGATATGTATACATTTCTATGATTTGGCATCTATGTCATATTTTTCTATGGACATTAACCTTCAAAAATACACATGTTACATTCTGCCAAAATAATAGTGTCATAGTTGGTTACCTCAGTGAATATGCCGAGTTTCGTTCCAAGTAAATCGCATTTGTGGCATTCGTTGCTTTTCTTATTTCATCAAAAGAAAAAAGCAGTTGAAGCTCATCGGTTGCTGGTAGAAACTTATGGTGAACATGCTCCAGTGATTAGAACATGTGAGACATGGTTTCGTCAATTTAAAAGTGGAGAATTCGATTTAACAGACAATGAACATCCTGGTGCAACGAAAAAGTTCGAAGACGAGGAATTACAGGCGTTATTGGATGAAGACCCAACCCAATCGCAACAACAATTGGCCCAAACACTTAATGTGACCCGAGGAGCAATTTGCCAATGTTTAAAAGCCATGGGAAAGATCCAAAAGTATGGAAAATGGGTACCACACCAAATGAACGAGAGACAAATCGAAAAAAACCGCCAAACCGCCTCATACAGCTAAAGTAGTGAAGAACACTCTCAAAGCATTGAATTGGGAAATATTATCGCACCCGCCGTACTCTCCAGACCTTGCCCCGTCCGACTATCACCTTTTCGCATCGATGGGACACTCACTCCCAGAGCAGCGCTTCGCCAATTTTGAAAAAGTCGAAAAATGGCTCATCGCATGGTTTGCCTCGAAAGAGAAATTTTTTTTTTGGAATGGTATCCATGATTTGCCTCAAAGATGGGCAAAATGTATAGAATCCGATGGTCAATACTTTGAATAAAAAAAAATTG
The DNA here is from genome assembly GCA_022606495.2 of Halesus radiatus. Lineage (NCBI taxonomy): Eukaryota > Metazoa > Arthropoda > Insecta > Trichoptera > Limnephilidae > Halesus > Halesus radiatus. The sequence continues at coordinate 54,710 of JAHDVE020005509.1, forward strand.
AGATTCCCTTGAGAATTAAGCGTTTTCTTTATTGAAAAAACCGGCAAACTTCAACTAACACCCCTGGTAAAGCATCTTTCTGTCAATAATAATGGCCTTCTCTATTTGTGTTCCAGAATCGCTCCGGTCTGGCGCTGACGTTTGCGCAGCAGGTGGCGCGCTGCGGAAGGCGCGGAGGCGGAGCCCCCCAGTCCCCCCTGTACGCCACCCCCCCGCATAGCCCCCTCAGTGACGTGTGCAGCCCAACGCAGCCACAGCTAGGTGAGTCTACCGCCATTAGAAATTGAATTGTGTTTATATTTAACTGCCATATTAATATTAAGCGTAATATAATACAATAACCTGGAAATGAAATCTGGACATGAATTACAATATTCTTTCGATCAATAACTTCAATTGTTCAGGCATCCTGTCGTCGATAGCCCAGCAGTTCTCTTCGACGCCGAGCGGCCCGCCCGCCGCCACCGCCAACAGCGCCAACGCCACGGACCGCCACTTCTGCCGCGACACGCACATGCGCATCATTCTCGGCCGCGAGAACAAGCACTCGCCCCCCACTGCCGGCGAACAAAGAGACAGGTCAGTCCCACCCGCCCTACCAAATACATGATACTGAGGTAACAGTAGATTAACGCAGTACGTATACTGTCCGAGTTGAGCTATTTATAGGCTTTTTATTTGGTAGAGAAAATGACATAGTTATTTTGTTTTTATTAATTGAACCTTTGACTTTATGCAGGTGACTGTATTGAAAAATATTATATTGAACATAATGTAATTTCTGAAACAAGAAACCTCTTTTCTACAATCTCCAGAGTAGAAGATACTCTCAGTATCGCTCTGCATTCAGGATCTAAACGTTTGGAATGCCAAATCTGAAATAGCCAGATACCTCCCCATCTCCTTCCCTACCCATTACATTACCTTTAACATCACACCGTACTCGAACTGGGGATGCCGCAGTTCCACTGGCTTCAGACAGTTGAGACTTGATGGATGTCATAAAGTTGTTCTGTCCAGCAAATCTGTATAATTCATTGACAGGATTAGCATTGCAATAGAATAAAAATGTACAAAAACTGCTGATACAATTTATTTACTAATAGAAAAAAACATAAAATACAAACAGTTTTCTGCTCACCGAATCTGCAGGTGAACATTACCAATAGAAAGTTGTAGATAAAACAGTTTCCATTTGGCTGCTGTCAGATGACTGCTTGCTGAGCATCGACCGATAAGTTGTGTATTCTATGTTATTCATACGTACGAATACTTAGTGGTTGCCTCATTCAATCTGCAGGTGAACATTACCAATAGAAAGTTGTAGATAAAACAGTTTCCATTTGGCTGCTGTCAGATGACTGCTTGCTGAGCATCGACCGATAAGTTGTTTATTCTGTTATTCACACGTACGAATACTTAGTGGTTACCTCATTCAATCTGCAGGTGAACATTACCAATAGAAAGTTGTAGATAAAACAGTTTCCATTTGGCTGCTGTCAGATGACTGCTTGCTGAGCATCGACCGATAAGTTGTGTATTCTATGTTATTCACACGTACGAGTACTTAGTGGTTGCCTCATTCATTTTGTTTTATCTACTTCACTTGTTTATTTTTAGTGTGCTTGAAATAATTATTATGCTCCAGCCATCGAGAGCTGCCGGTGCTGAAATCAACAACTACACTTTATTTGCAACTAAAAAATAATGCCGTTAAAAAATGTACCTTGATATGTTTTTCAAATTTCACTACCGGCAAGCTCTCCATGGTATAGATACTATTCCTGCTAACCAATAATGTACAATATTTTGATGTAAATGTTGAAAATATATTATCTATATTATATTCCTTGGATTCGGGTTAATTGGGACACATCGGGGCTAGAAAACTTTCTCCCAATTAAGTGACAGTCCCAATAATGTAACAAAACGCTATAATATTAATATTTTTTTACTATTCCTAATTCTGCTCGTGACTGAAGAAAAAGCATCTTCTGCTTAGTAATTTATTTATTGATTCTCGGACGCATTCCCTCCAATAGATTGGATCCAAAAAATGCAAGTGAATTTATGTAAGTGCAGGATGAGCCTGATCTTTCATTTCTTCGCATCTACCCAGTCAATAAACGGAGATTATGGTACATTACTTACAACTTTCTCACCTTTCATTCAGTTTGAAAATGGCCTAATGGCTTTGAACGCCGAAACAGCTGTCGTAATAATAAAAAACTAAAATACCTACTTGCAAAACATAATAATTGATTTACAAAACCCCTTTAAATACAAGTTTTTCACAGTGAAAAGATTTGTTCTCATAACCTTAGCTTTTAGGTCTTATTTATAATATTTTTTAATACCCGGGTTCTGATAAAACCCACAAAAGTGGAACAAACTGATGTATTAATGTCCTTCAGTCCTACGCATCTGTTTTTCTCGCATGTAAAATGTCTAAAGTTTGCAGTTTATACATTATTTTTAAATTTATTTTACTTGAAACCAATATAACAGAACTTCTCAGTTTTTAATTAATTGCTTAGTATTTTTAATTGTTTGATTCTCTAAATGGATGCCCCAATTGACCGGAATCTACTGTTTTATCAATTTGTCATTCTCTCTTCTTTTTGCACTTGCGTTTATTTTGCTTTTACGCATTTACCCGTTCCTTTTTTTAATCACGCATTTTGTGTTTTCTGTCTTTTCAAACAACCAAATCTTCCCTACCCACCGACCGACCAACCATTCAACCGACCGACAAACTTGCAATGCCCTCGTACGCACGTAAAATCGCGCGTACGTAATGATATATACCGTCACATATATATATTGCTCAATATATATATTTGCGAAACTCCAGCACGGGACGAGCGGGCGTGTCTGCCAACGGCGCTATCCAATCTTCACGCATCACATGCAGAAAGATCGTCGGCTCCATAGGAAAGATTGCGAGAAGAAAAAAATCAAGTTCGCCAATCATCGCGTGAGTAACACACAGAAAAGAATCGCGATGATAATCGCGAGTTATATTTTTTTTAATTTCCCGCTTCTGTCACATCCGCTCAATCTTTTTATTATATTATTTCCTTCTGTCGCTTGGTGTAATTTTTGGTTTATACGCATTTTGTGTGGTTTATGTCATTTTTCATGCTTCATTCATTGCGCCTTGCTTAAAAATCAGTACTTCTGTTATCATAAATAGTAAATGTATCCAAGTCGGTTAATATCTTATTTATAGCTATTATACTAGTCAGGCGATCACAATTTGATCAAAAGTTGAAGCAGGGAAAGAATTGTATCGAGGATTGATCAAATGTAGGAGTTTGAAACACAGCACAATGTCGGTGTCACCAGCGTAACCGAGTGCATTCTTCTCTCGGGGTACGGTACACTTGAAGTTAAGACATCTTTTTGTTTGGATTCTCTGCTAAAGTTTCAATTTGGGAGGCTTATGCGGCACCGCCGCTCCGGGAATCTTTCATTGGACACCAACACCTCTGCCATAGGTCACCCTAAGTGGTTCGCTATGCCGGGTGACTTGGCAGGGGTGAGGTTTGTCCAGGTCTTGACGGCGGATGCGTCTGCCTATCAAGTGTTAGACCGGATCGGGAGAGGCCGGTTGAGGGAGACCTCTTGACCCTTTACCTTGCAATGCAGTGGAAGGGATGGATTAATGCATCCGTCGCTCCTAGACACACCAACCCCCAGATTCCTACCCACCTCTATACCTTTTTCCTTTCCTTAAAAAGTCCCTCCACACAGCATCCCCAAAGATGACATCAGCCATGAGGGAAATTATTTTCCTCGGTTCCTCCTGTGCGGAATTAATGTAAAGAAATAAAAGATAGTTTCATGGAGGTTAAAATTATAACTTTTTGTCACATCCCGGCCACGGTAATGGTTTGTGGATACACGCTATAATGAGATAAAGGACTATTATCCGCCCGTCCTTTGGGATATTATTAAAAAAGTAGCTAAAAAAACATGGGGTTTGTTTCATTAGATTTCGCAATAACAATACGTGTTGTATGTCTCGTTTAGTATTTTATGTTAAATATTAAACAATGTGACCCAGGAACAAACTTGACGTATACGAATGTTTGGTGGGTTTCGGGTTTTTTGTACCCGAACATATGGGATATGGCTTGTTGCATTCGGGCAATAATATAGAGGCCGTATCACGTATGGGTAGGGCGGTTAATATGTTAAAAAGTTATGGCGACATCTGGTGATATGATTGGAAAAAAGACTTAATAATTGATAGCCGAAAATGTTTTTTTAAATTTTTTATGTGAAGAATTTTCAGTAATGTGGGGCAGCCTAACCCAACAACCTCGCTGGAAAAATTCTGAAAATGTTCGTGCTAATAAAATTAAAAAAATTTTTTTTTACTACATTCAATCTTAGTACTCTAGCACACTAAAAATTCACGATCTGCCACTGCCTTTAACTGCAGATAGCGAGCATTGACAGAAGGCAACTGCGTACCACCACTGCAGCTCCCGTATGTTTTTCTCTCTTGCGGTGTTGTAATATATTTAGTTTTGATTGGTGATAATAATATACCTATTATTAAATATTAATTTGAACGCATGTACGTTATTCGCCTCACTAGACGATGTCTGTTCTGGGACGATCTTATCATAAATAAAGTTAAGATATAATTTGTACAATAATCTCCCGGTGTGTAATCTGAATGCCCACTGCATATCCGCCAGTCTCTGCAGTCCTAGGTGAAGTTGTTTGGATTATACCCATTGCTACTGTTCATTTTATGTACAAGTTCCTCATTTCCTGATGTATTTAATATTAAGTTTGTACAATAAATCTTTGTTTCAGCGGCAATAGCAAATCAAAGAGGAACGGTATTGTCACCAACCCGGCCATGAGGCTCGTGGCAAACGTCAGAAATGGACTAGGTAAGTTCATGTTTCATTTATCAATTTGCAACAATTTGGCACTATTATATTTGTGGGTTTACCTAATTTCTTCTGCTCGGCATGCAGAGATTTCAGTCTGCAGCCCTGAAGGAAGGGGTTTAGACTTGCCTGGTTGTTTCAGTAACGTGTCAAATGTGTTTCCCTGCCAATGGTTCTACCGGCGTGGAGGGTATATTGCTGCCGAATGAAATCACTTCTTGTAATATCCCTTTACAGATTCTGGGCCAGCCCTAAGCCAAACAACGTCTGGCGCATGCAAAATTTTATCACCCATTGTCAAACCTAAAGTAACACGAAAATTGCATACAACGATCCTGTGGAGTACAGTCCTTCAAAAGCTACCAACCCATACTATTTGTATGCTGGAGGTTTTTGTGTTTTTTTTCTAATTTTCATACATTATTTACAATTAAGAGTTTTATAAAATTTATGAAGAAATTAAAACTTGTAATTACTGTTTTATGTAATAATGGTTTTATTTGTAATTTAAAGAATTATATTTTTTTCTGTTTTGATTTTATACGGGAGGGCATTAAAAATTTGTATACCTTGATAGGCGTAATGGAGTTGAGAAGCACTATTAGCAAGTTTTAAATTTAGGGATTTCTAAGTTGCCACGTGATCTTGGTCGGTTACTTATTTTTGTGGAAATTTTTGAATTGAGATGGTCTTTGTGAATTTGTGTTATTTATGAAGATTTTATTTAAACTGAGAACCACTTCTAAAAGAGTTAAACTGCTGTGTAGTTGAAAATATCGATGGTTTTCATAGGATGGCTTTCAAAATCAATCTCTGTATCTTTTCAACAGGTAAGAGGTTAGTTTTAAAGGTTCCCCCCAACCGATTATACCATATTGTAAAATGGATTCCGCAAGGGAATAATATATTGTTTTTATCATATTGGATGATAGGATGTTCTCAATCTAATGAATATGTAAATAAGTTTTCTTACTCCGGTTACCATATTTTGTACTTATTCTTTCCATTTTAGTTGACTGTCCACTATAACACCCAAATACTTTTCAACAGGTAAGAGGTTAGTTTTAAAGGTTCCCCCTCAACCGATTATACCATATTGTAAAATGGATTCCGCAAGGGAATAATATATTGTTTTTATCATATTGGATGATAGGATGTTCTCAATCTAATGAATATGTAAATAAGTTTTCTTACTCCGGTTACCATATTTTGTACTTGTTCTTTCCATTTTAGTTGACTGTCCACTATAACACCCAAATACTTTTCAACAGGTAAGAGGTTAGTTTTAAAGGTCTTCAACCGATTATACCATATTGTAAAATGGATTCCGCAAGGGAATAATATATTGTTTTTATCATATTGGATGATAGGATGTTCTCAATCTAATGAATATGTAAATAAGTTTTCTTACTCCGGTTACCATATTTTGTACTTGTTCTTTCCATTTTAGTTGACTGTCCACTAAAACACCCAAATACTTTTGCTATTTTTGTAGTTGATGGGTAAAAATTTGGCATCGTCGCATTTTTTTTTATTTGCACACTGTGATGAATGGACTTTGATACAAATATTGTTTTCAAGGTTTTTTTTTATTTTAAAGAGAATGGGATGAAGTATCTTTTGTCAGTATTTAGTGACAGACAATTTTAGTCGAACCATGTTTTAGTATATTAAGATTTGTATTTGCTATTCTCATTATTTCCTTTTGTGATCACCACAGTGTCGTCTGCATAAGATATGATGTCTCCAACTATGGGGAGGTTGAACATTTTATTTACAAATATAATAAAAAGGATTGGACCGATGACAGTACCTTGTGGTATACCGAAAGATGCGGTTTTGGGTTCACTTAACGCACTATTAATTTTGACATATTGAAATCTTTCTTTTAGATAGCCATGATAGCACTATTTCGTCAATCCCAATTTGCTTTAGTTTTTTGATTAGTTTAGATTGTGATATGCTGTCAAAAGCCTTGCAGAGGTCTATGATGATACCAAGACACTTTTCTCTATTATCTAAATTTTGCAGTATTGTTGATGGTTAATTTAGCAATCGCATCCTGAGTGCTGAGATTGTCCCTTAAATCAAATTAGTTTGGACCAAAATTTTATATGTATGTTCCTAGGCCAAACAAAACCACTGAAAGAACGAGATAGCATTATGAATATAGCACCGTCTCACCCTTTCATTAGAAGTTCTCACGGTTCCCACGCCTATACCTATCTTGTTCTGCACTGCTGTGTCTTTTATCTGTCTCGTTTTCACGTTGACGTGAATTCACGTCAGGAAAATGGCTGGCCAAAACCGCTGGAAGAATGAGATACCAATATGAATAATTCATTTAGCACAGTCTCACTCTTTCTTTCAAACAACAGATGGGTACCTTGGTACATACTTGTAAACGTATGGAACGATTGATGTGAGATTTATTTTCGCCCTGCTTAGCACCTATTAAGCTTCGGAGCGCGCTCCTCGAACGGTGCTCCAGGAAGCGTGTAGAATAGTAGCAGAAGTCTACTAAAATAAGGTAAGGTTTACAGTACAGTCCATTGCGGGACTTTTATGCGTAGAGTCTGGCCGGCGCACGGAACGCTCGTTCTAAAACGTATGTGTAAAAAAAGTTTAACTCAAAGCTATTGAGTTTGACGTGCTTTTTAAATTTTATTTATAGGCGCTGGGCGCGTTAACAGACGCTTGCCGAGGTAGTGACTGTAAATAATAATATTTGGATGATTCAAAAGGAAAATTCTTGTAATTCTTGAAAGAATCCCTCCTCATTGATGTTACCTTCGCCGATAAAGTAATCTCATTTGGTTTGATTTGCATTAGATGAATATTAATAAGTGTATGTGTTTAACCATGAAGATTCAGCAGCGGCCAACCTGCGGCGCACGGGCGTGGCTCTCGCCGCCTCGGCCAGCTCCAACAACCCGGCCGTGAAGACCAACGCCTTCCAATGGCGCCGCGAGACGCCCTTGTAACATCCGTCCCCTCTCAACCTCAACCTCAACCTGAACCTCAAGTGGCGGGACATGGACGAGGACGAGCGCAGTGTCGACGAGTTCACCCAGCGTGAGAGGAGGTTCCATTGACTACTAATATATAATTAAAGGCGGCAGTAATCGTATCACATAAGTGTCTATAAGTTCACTAAGCGGGAGAGACGTTCCATTATTTAATAATTACTATTTAAACTCTATTAAGGCAAAACTATTTGGTGGCGACTAGTGAAATTAGATGTGCAGTTTTAGTTATCGGTTGTCCTAGAGAACCGTGTTGTGATCTAGTATGATCATTGTCGTTTCATGGGGAAAACGATCATCCGTAGTATTTCATTTAGAAACCATCACATCAGAGCGTGTTAACGAATTGCAATTTAAAGACTTAAAGTTTTGCTTACATACGTAAAATTTATTATTATTTTGTCCCACAAGATACTTTCCAATGGTACCCTGTACAGCCAAGGGAGCTATATGGTCTCCCAGTTGGGTGACATTTTCAGGAGAGTTAAGGATGGACTTGTATAATATAGGTTTTATTAGCATATTCTACAAGCATTCCGCGATTCATACGAACAACTCGGAGAATACCCCCCATCCTCATAATAATGATATCATCTAATGACCGTTTGTTTGCATGTGTAGAAAAATTAATTGGGTGAATGATCGGATGTAATCGGTCATTAGGTGTACATGGCTACAACTAATACCGTCTTCTCAACACGTTTTTGGCATTGTTTGTATGCGTGAATGAACCCAAATTATAAGTAATATTTGTTTTACTTGAAGTAGGAAGAAGTGAAATTGAAACGGTTCGTTTATTTTATAAACCGTTGAATGTTACTGCTTTTGAGGTGGAAAAGTCACCAATGTAGAATGTTCTCTCGTCAGCTGGACTCTTTTAGTATCTACGACTCTTGCTCTGATGGCGGTGCGTTTATAATCACTCTAAAGCGCAATCGTTTGCCATTTTTAAACTGTATAAAATTATATTTTAAAATAATTGTTAGGTACTATGTAATCTACAAACATGGCTATAATTGAATTCAGAAGGTACTTCTCTAAGCTTGGATAAACTTGGAGAATTTAAAGTTCTTGGATTTCTTAATTATAATTTAAAAAAGTTTTGTTTTAACACTTCCTTTACGGTACCAAATTATAACGCGCTGCCCGGTGCAGGACTGCGAGTTACCCCATTCAAATTCATAACAATATTGCTTTTTAAGCCAAAAATAATAATACAATCTATCAACAGTTATTAATTATGGTTGATTATTCTGCAAAATACATCTTAGGGTTATAAAAAAATATTAATATATTAGGAGCAAAAATGTTGGCTCAGGTAACCGAGTGTCTGGCACCGTAAGGGGACAGTTAAATGCATTTCTGTGCTAAAAATTTCATTTCAAGTTTGAGGAATGTGTACCTATACAATAATTATTTATTTACCGAAGTAGGCTTTTATCCGGCAGTGGATAGGCAGTTACTGAGAAAAATAAATTTGGTTTATTTTTAAAAGTTGTTAAAATGATTACCTACTTCACTATGTATAAAAATGCACTGTGCTATGTATGACGACATCAACTGCGGCATCGTGTACATATATTGATTGTAATGATACGTACAAAAGATTAGTAAGCGTAGAATCTATTGAATAGGTATTGTAGACTTGTATGTAATAAAAGAGGGCTGTAAAAATGCAAACTGTTAGGAAACAAATCACGGCTATTTAATATAACCTGTCATCGTGCACCTCCCCAAATTATAATAAAACGGCAACATCAACGGTATTCTCTTTTCTTTTAAAATATCTATAATATTCATTGATAATTGGAGAATAAATTATTTTCATATCAAACCTAATTAAACCGCAACTGCCTAAAGCACACGAAAGGCCTTAATTTAATATGCCTACCTCTGTGACTTAGTGGGGAAGTTGCCGACTCAGGGTCCAGCAGATGAGGCACTTCAGTCTGGTAGATGCGAACGTAGCAAAGACCTACCTACGTTCAAACTTAAATATTATTCTTTATCAATGTTTATTCGCATTTATATTTTGTGATTTCAATGTGTAAACGATCTCTGTATGTATATTTTTATACTTTTCTATTGTCTCTTTTATTCCTTAATATTATTTATTGTATTTGTTTAGTTTGTTAGAAATAATTGAAAAGGGGATCTCTATTATTGCAGGAATATTTTAACTACAATTTCTCAACAATGAGAACTGAAAGGAAAGTAATTTTTTTCCAAACATATCTGCTGGGTTTCAAGAAATATTCCTGATATTATTGAAACAACCCGTTTAATTATTACTAACCTATTTATGAGGCCATATAGTCCAAAATAAAAATATTATTTAGTAATATTTTTCAATTTTGACATCTATATCCAACAAATTTATGTTGTGTAATTCGAATTTTGATTGCATTTATTTTAAAATAATAATTGGACCAATTTGTTGTGTGTTATTTTATAGATATAATGGTTTGCACGCCGCCTCGCCTCGCTTTCTGTTGGGGATATATTGCATATTAAATCCTAGAAACATATCATTTATTGTGTTGGACATTTTCCATTAATCTAACTTACTGAGCAAATCATATATTGCAGCCTTTCTACACATGCTGTGGAAATAAATATTCTTCTTACGAATTCTTGCACAATTGACTAAAAAAACAGTGTAATATTTAACAATAGCTTCATATCGTTTTAGTGCGTTGTTTCTACATTGCATTAGAATAGGATTTCAGAGTAATAACATTGTTAGATACTACACTTTATTACGTATATACATTCTTTATTTGTTGCCTCTCAAAATTATAAATACACGTGTTTTATTTTATTTACATTTTCAAAATGAACCGCCGTATAGCGAGGTAGGTCTGTACATATAAAATAGTATTCTTTATGTAGTAAAAGGTGCCAAAAAGTTTAAACAAACCTATTTTCCTTAATTGCTAATTGAAGTTTGTTTGAAAACCATTCAAATATATACGTGACTAATTTGATTATTGACATAAAAATACACTGGTTTTATGTCAAGAATCAAACAACATTCAGGAATGTTTTTACTGCTCCCAGTTGAACTTTTCTAACTCAAGTTGAAAATTAAGTTACAAATGTATTCTCTTGTGGTGTTGAATTTGCTAAATCTGATAATAATGCTTATACAGATATATGTACATACATACTTATTACATGTGTCCTATCAAAAATACCAAAATAATAGCTCTCTTTCAACATTTTTTCAATTAACTTGAGTTTCTATAGTTCAATTCAGTCTCAACTTCCTTATCAAGGCCTCGGCACTGACAGCCAAGGTGACCTCCAAGATGGCCGCCAATCTTGACATTATTGTCTTGTAGCAACCAAATGTGATAATTCAAATCAAATACATTAGTGAAAATTTTCAAACAAATTGCAACAGTATTACAGTAAAACTCTCTCAAGAAGTTTTCCAAGGGACCGGAAAAACAACTTCTTATGCCAGAAAGCCTTATATCTGGGATAAATTGGGTCATTTTTCAAATTCAGTGTTCAAGGGACTGAAAAAACCACACTTAAGCGAGTTTCACTGTAATTCGAACAAGATGTCACCCACTAGAGGCTGACCGTGTCTCGACTTTTATAAAGGAAGGTGTCGAATCAAAGCAGTCAATTTATGTAAGTCATTTTTTTTATTATTTGTAAATATGTTTAAAAAGAAATATTATTTATTTATTTGTCTAATGTAAGGAACACTAACTATTTATATTTTTGAGTGTATCGTATTTTTTTAAATGCTTTTTTTACCAAATACTAATTTTAAGTTATATTTACTATTATTCTAAAACTA